>JXTB01000044.1:1413425-1512013 GCA_002914805.1 Parasponia andersonii
CTAGAGTCTGTTTCCCTTTAACTTTTCGTGTAGTCAAAACATTCCTTAGGGAGGGTCCACTTCCAACGGGTGGATTCTGACCTTGCCTTCCCTTAACTCTTCGTGTAGCCTAAAGTGTTCTTTCGGGGGTCCGCTGGCTAGCTTTTTGGTTGCACGCCCCCTTTCTCTTCGTACGTTTTCTCGGGTCATCGACAGGTTTTTTATTGCTCGATTCGATTCCCAAAGTACGATTGTTTTTCGAGGTTTGCTGGCGGATTTTTGATGGGCAGCGATTTTTCTCTTCGCACATTTTCTCGGGTCGTCAACGAGCGACGTGAGTCCCAAAGTGCGGGCATTTTCGAGGTCTGCTGGCAAGGTTTTATTTGCGCAGCAGCTCACTCTTCGCACGTTTCCTCGGGTCGTCGACGAGCGACGTGAGTCCCAGAGTGCGAGCATTTTCAGGGTCTGCTGGCAAGATTTTGTTTGCACAGCAGCCCACTCTTCGCATGTTTTCTTGGGTCGTCGACGAGCGACGTGAGCCCCAGAGTGCGAGCACTTTCGAAGTCTGCTGGCAAGTTTTGGCTTTGCACAGCAGTTTACCCTTCGCACGTTTTCTCGGGTCGTCGACGAGCGACGTGAGTCCTAAAGTGCGAGCACTTTCGAGGTCTGCTGGCAAGTTTTGGCTTTGCACAGCAGTTTATCCTTCGCACATTTTCTCGGGTCATCGACGAGCGACGTGAGTCCCAAAGTGCGAGCACTTTCGAGGTCTGCTGCTATAGGCTGACCCTATACTGTAGTTAGCATTAAACATTGGGTCTGCCTCTATGGACAGACCCTTTCCGCATCAGCATAAGACGTATGGTCCGTCCCGTATGGGCTGACCGCCTTTTTCCGCAGCTACACAAATCGTCGGGTCTGCCTTTGTGGACGGACCTTTTCTTCCGTAGCAGTCCAAAAAGATGAATTCATGAGGCAATAAGGGAACTTGACCTGTTTTGGATTCAAACTTTTAGATAATATAAACATTCGCATGGTCTTACATCATATATATGTGCCTTACACATAATATTTTTTCAAGTGCTGAGCGTTCCATGTGTTCGGCACATTTTTCCCCGTTTTGAATTCCTTCAAGACATATGCACCATTGTCGAGCGCTTTGATTACCTCATAGGGTCCGATCCAATTGGAGTCCAGTTTCGAGGAATTCCCTGTTCTGGCTTTTAGGACCCAATCCCCAGTGCCAAATCGTCGGGCACTAACCTTTTTAGCGTAGTAAGATCTTGCTTGCTGGTGGTATGAAGCCAAGTGGACTAAGGCCATATTTCTTGTTTCTTCCAGGAGGTCTGCGTTATGGCTTAACTGGTGCTTGTTTAGGGGGGGATCCTTTACCACTTCGGAGCGGAGGGTCGGGAGGCCGACCTCGGTCGGGATCACAGCCTCTGATCCGTAGACCATGGTGAACGGCGTTCTCCCAGTTGACCTCCGCTCTGTGGTTCGATGGGCCCACACAACGGCTGACAGTTCTTCTAACTACTTGTTTTTAGCCTCCTGCAAGTTCTTTTTGATGTTACTGAATATGGCTTTGTTTGTCGCCTCTGCTTGACCGTTCCCTTGGGGGTAGTTTACGGAAGAGAAACTGAGCCTTATATCATACAGCTCGCACATCCTTAAGCTTGGCGTTTTGGAACTGCGTGCCATGGTCGGCGTGTATCTTCTTCGGGATTCCGAATCGGCAGATTATGTTCTTCCAGATGAAGTTAATCGTGTCTGCCTTATTAACTGTCCTATAGGCTTCAGCCTCTACCCACTTGGTGAAATAGTCCGTGGCCAGCAGGATGTATCTCCTTCCTCCTAGACTTCTGGGGAGCTCTCTGACAATATCCAGACCCCACTTGGCAAACGGCCAAGGAGTTATGTTTGAATGGAGAATCTCCGCAGGTTGACGTTTCATCGGAGCGAACCTCTGGCATTTATCACATTTTTTTACGAATTTGGTTGCCTCCGTCATCATGTATGGCCAAAAGTATCCGGCCGTTAGAGCCTTGTGGGCGAGGCTGCGTCTGCCCGAGTGGTTGCCATATACTCCCTCGTGGATCTCCTCCATCAATTTTTGTGCTTCGATGGGGCCTATGCAGCGCAGCATTGGACCCATTGTCGATCTTCTATATAACTGTTCACCCACCATTGAGTACCTGGTAGCTTTTAGTCTGACTGACCTTGCTTCCCGGGGGTCTGTAGGCAGTTTCCCAACGTCAAATATTGCGTGATGGGCCTCATCCACCCTTCGTCAGCAGCACTAGTTGTGAACACGTGGTGCACAGGGGTCTGTGGGGGGTCTGTCATGCCTCTGCCGTCTAAAAGAACCTCTATGCTTTCAGCGGTGCCCCCGATTGATGCATTCTTAGCTAGCCCGTCAGCCCTCTGGTTCTTCTCCCTGGGGATCGGTTCGATATTGAAATTGGCAAAGCGGGCTTTTGCCCCCATCACCTTGGAGAAATACCTGTGCAACCTCGGCTCTTTTACTTCAAAGTCCCCCCTGACCTGACCCGCGATCAACTGCGAGTCGGTCTTCACGTCGATGTCCTCTACCCCAAAATGTAGTGCCAACTCGAGGCCTTGCAACAATGCCTCGTACTCTGCCTCATTGTTAGTCACCTGGAAACCGAGCCTCAGTGCTTTCTCAACCTTGAGGCCCGTTGGGGTCTGCAAGACTATCCCGATTCCCGACCCCGAGGCATTCGTGGATCCGTCCGTGTGGAGCGTCCAGGTTAAAGGGGGGTGAAGCTGTGACATCTGATTCAGGTCATGCCGCTCGCCAAAGGATTCGATTTCTACCAGAAAATCTGCCATGACTTGCCCTTTCTTTGCCGTCCGAGGCTGATACTCGATATCATATACCCCCAGCTTGATGGCCCATTTGGTCAGCCATCCTGACAGATCTGGTTTGGCCAAGATTTGGCAGACAGGGAAGTCCGTATATACAGTGACCGAGTGTGCCTCAAAGTACTGCCGAAGCTTCTTTTTAGTGTTGACCAATGCGAGGACTAGCTTTTCTGCCACATTGTATCAGGTTTCGGCGTCTAGGAGCATGCGGCTTATATAGAACACCGGCTTTTGTTTACCGTCTTGCTCGATGAATAGTACGGCATTGATCGCTACTTCGGACACCACTAAATAAGTGTACAGATGCTCCCCTTCAGACGAGGAAGCCAGGATAGGTGAGTGACTCAGATACAGCTTGAGGTCTGCCAATGCTTTGTCCTGTTCTTCCCCCCAAATGGCCGTAGAGTTTCTCTTCAGGCATTGGAAGAAAGGCTTGCATCGGCCAGACATCTTGGATACGAATCGGCTGAGGGCGGCTACCTTCCCGGCCAGGCGTTGGACCTCTCGAACGGATAAGGGCCTCTGCACATTTGCAATCGAGGTCAGCTGGGTCGGATTTGCTTCAATACCCCTCCGGCTCACGATATGTCCCAAGAATTTCCCTGAGGATACCCCAAATGCACACTTTTTGGGGTTCAGACGCATCTGATGCTGCCTCAAAATCTGAAAGCATTCGTCTAGATGCCTCAGATGGTCTGAATCCTCCCTGCTCTTCACGACCATGTCGTCGATGTAGACCTCCATAGTCTTTCCTAGCAGCCTGGCAAACATCTTATTTATGAATCTTTGGTAGGTTGCTCCTGCGTTCTTCAGGCCAAACGGCATACGCTTGTAGCAGTACAGACCTCGCTCTGTGATAAAAGCGGTGTGGATCTGGTCTTCCGCGTACAGGGGAATCTGGTTGTATCCAGAATAGGCATCCAGAAAGCTCATCCTGTTGAATCCCGCCGTCGCGTCTACCATTTGGTCGATTCTTGGCAGGAGAAAACTATCCTTTGGGCATGCCTTGTTCAGGTTGGTGAAATCTATGCAGATACGGTCGTCGCCGTTTTTCTTTTTCACTACTACTGGGTTAGAAACCCACCGCAGGTATATGCATTCCCTGATTAGACCGCTCTCCAGTAGCTTTTCTACCTCCTTATTGATCGCCTTATTTTTCTCTGGTGCGAATCTTCGGGATTTCTGCCTGACCGAAGGGAAATGGGGGTCTATATTCAGTCGGTGATAGGAGTGTGCGGGTCTATCCCTGGCATATCATCATGGGACCATGCAAAGACGTCTTCATTCTGCTTTAAGAATCCCAACATTTCATTCTTCTGTTCCTCGGGCAATAAGGCTCCGATTAGGATCACCTTCGCCGGTTCTTCCTCTCTCAAAGGGACCGCTACCAGCTCTTCGATCGTAGATTGCGGGCCGTCAGACTTTTCTTCGATTTGTTTCATGTATGCTGGCAGGCGGTCCTTTGATTGCTATCATCTCCGGTTGCGGTGCTTGCGCTCGTGTCGGCTCCCCTCAGGGCGGCCGAAAAGCATTTTCTTGCAGAGGCCTGGTCCCCCTTGATGTCAATCGTGTATGTGTCGTCCTTTGACTGACATCTTAAGACTTGATGGAGGGTGGAAGCGACCCCATGCATGGCATGGATCCATCCCCTTTCCATGATGACATTGAAGGAAGACTGGTAGTCAACGACGACGAAATCCACGTCCACGCATCTTTCGGCTGCGCAGACATTAAGGGTAACGATGCCTAAAGGGCATACCCTGGTACTGTCAAAAGCGAAAAGCGGTTGACAGGTTGGCCTGAGTGCGCTCTATCCAGACCCATATTTTCGAACGTGTTGAGAAATAGGATATCGACACTGCTCCCACCATCGACCAAGACCCGTCCAACCAATGTGGAGCCAATCTGCAGCTTGATCACCAAGGGGTCGTCGTGAGGATGGCGTACCGTGGTTAAATCTTGCTGAGTAAAAACAATAGAGGCAGCGGATGCGCGGCCTTCTCCCGATATCAAGTGGTTGACGGAGTGTCCCATCCTCTTCAAGCGCTTCGCCCTGCCCTCGGCTCTTTTGAGGCACTTCTGTTTTTCCTCTTGATCGTGGGTCGGCTCAGGCCTGCCCACGATGGTCGGCACTATCCTGAGGGTCTGCTCTCCCGACCTTGAGGCTTGGACCTGCTTCCCTTTCTCAGTCCTGGCAGTGTCTTGCCGTGGCTGAGCTTTATCGATTTTCATGTACTGCTTCAACCTGCCAGCGTGGATCGCCAACATGACCTGAGCGTAAAGATTGCGGCAATGGACGGTGTCATGCCCGAAATCTTTGTGGAACTGGCAGTATCTGTTCCTTTCTTCATGTGCTCCAGGACGCTGGATTTTGGCGGGTCCTTGAAAATGCCCTTGTCTCTATTCTGGAGGTATATCACGTCGATCGACGTGTTGAGCTCGTACTTGGGCAGAGGATCATGGGTCGTCTTCCTCCTCTTGCCTCCCTCCAAACCGTCTCATGCCGGGACTTCTTGCTTCGGGGCCGGTCCTTGGCCCGGTGGGGGCCTCTTCATCCCTTGTGGGGCCGGGGGTTGTATTGGCGTCGTTGTTACTGCGGCAGAGGTCTTGGGCGCCTTCTGGCGGTTTTTCAGCATCCTGAATACCCCTTCCGACTTGGCATGGATGTCCGCCATGTCGTATGGTAGATTTAGAAGGAGATGGTCCGATAGCATTGATCCCGGCTGCAGGCTCCGGACGAACGAGCCTATGGCTTGGACCGAGTCTGCGTTATGGACCAGCGACATTATCTCAAGGAAACGCGAGAGGTACTCCCGAGGGGATTCATCTGCGGCCTGCTCCAAACGGTCCAGGTCTCGCATGGTTTTTTGCTGTTTTCGGACACCTGCGTACTGCCTCAGGAAAAGTCTGCAGAAGTCTTCGAACCCGTTTATGGACTTTTCTGGGAGCTGCCTGAACCATAACAGGGCTGGTCCCACAAGGGTTGTAGAGAAAACTTTGCAAGTCACAGCCTCGTCCCTGGTCTCTAAGGCCATCTTCTGCTGGAAGTGGTATATGTGGTCGAGGGGGTCAGTTTTCCCCTCGAACGGCCTGAATGTCGGGGTCGTGAAGTCTCTCGGCCTGGGTTCCATCTGGATCCAGTCAGCGAAGGCCGTCCGGTTGATGCCTCGTACAGTTTGTTCTGCAAGATCATCAGATGTCTGGCTATGATGGTTGCCGAGTCTCTTACCCAACTCTACCATTATCTCTTGCTTCCAGTCGGGGGGCGTACCCCCAGGGCTTTCATGGTGTCTTCCGCCCGTTGCCCCCCTGGTTGGAAAAGTCTCGACTGGCTTTGCCGTACCCCCTGCATTCGTGACCCGGACAGGGCGGGAGCTTCTCCCCACGGTTGGCTTCCGAACTCTTGTTGGACTTCTTCGTCGAAATCTTCCCTCCGCTGGGTCCTATCTTCACTTGCCAGCAAACCCTCGAGGCGAGCATTATCTCTGTGTACCTCTGCGACCTCGTCCCTTAGACCCAGGACGGCCTCGTGGGCCATCTCTGCCTTTCTGTTTGCTTCCGCTAGGGTGGCAAGCATCTGATCCAGCTTCTGCCCCAGATCTGGTCGTTCTTCTCGGGAGCTTCCTTCGGCATTAGGACGTGTGCTCCTGGTTGTCATTCTTGAGGGTACCATCAGACGTTGTATGGCTTTTTTGTTCGGGGAGAGCGTGGTTGCGAGTTTCTCATTCTCTTTTCCACGCTCAACCGTTTCCCACAGACGGCGCCAAACTGTTGGAGCGGTTTCTCACCAGCCGTCCACATGTCTCGAACTGCCGACGGGGTATTCTCCAACTGTCCACGTGTCCTTGCTGTCTCAAAGCTCTCTGAACTCCAAGCAAGATCAGAGAGGCGGGGGTGGCTACCTGCAAAGACTCTCCGATGCTTAAGTCAGTGGTTTATCTTTGTATTGGGTAGCAAGGAAAATATTTCAGTATGAATATCTATCTGTTTTCTTTTTGTTCACAGACTTTTTTATACATATCAGTTTTTTGTGCATACATGCCCCTCTCGGGAACGCATGGCTTCTATATATGTAGTCCTGAGATAGCGAACAGCCTCGTTCTCCATCCCAGGAATGAGTACCTTTCATCTCAAGATCTTTTTTAATATTCACGGGCCGAGATTTCTGTGATCTCCTCTGTGCTACCGTGGCCTGATTTTCGTCGCCTCCTACGGCTTCAATCTGTCAGGAGTAAGATTTGGGCAACTCGCCGTTTTGTCAGGACGGCTTGTCCCTGGCATACACACCTACCCAGGATCACATTAAATGCTCTGTCTGGGTCTGGAGCCGTGGGTTGCTTTCCATTATATTCAGTCTGAAGACCCTTGGGGCTTCCGACCCCCAGCTGTCGAGGTTGGGGTCTGACTGGGCCAAACCGTCTGGGGTCAGTGATGGACTCGGCCCTAATCTCGGACGGTCCAATGGCCAATTTTGAGATCACGTGCAATCCGCGTGGCCTTCCTCGTGGCATAAGATTCAGGAACGGGTCCCACAATAACTATTTCAAATTACCCTAACATCTCCGAGTCGGTATTTTTGTTTTGGAAAAAAAAAAAAAAGTTGAAACTTGATACTACAAAGCGTGACTTTGATATTTTTTTAAAAAAAAAAAAAACATTTTTCATTTAATTCAGCCGGTGGTGGCAAAATACTTTTCTGGTTTCACTTCACGTTAAGCATGAAAAAGGAAATAATAAAGTAGAGGCGAATTGTGGTCTGAACCTTTGAGCTATTTTCCAGCAAGAATTATTTAATGCATGCTCTAAGCGTGGTTACCACGCAAATTAGGTGCAACGTCATGGATAAAACCGTCATTTCACAATTTCGTTTAACCATACATATTTTCGAACAAGCGCGGCACACTTAATTCGATTTATTTAAAAAGAAAATTAAAAAAAAAAAAGAGAGAGAGAAGAATATAATGGCAATTATAGCGGCAAGCAACGAAAGGCCGAAAACCAACTAACAAATTAGCGAAGGAAGCAGACGCCATAACCACCATTAAGCTCAATTTAAAACCCAAAACTAACTAACTAACTCAGACACAACCTAGAGAGAGAAACTAGAGAGAGAACCTAGATAGAGACTAATGTCTTCTTCTTCTTCTTCTTCTTCTTCTTCTTTCTCTGGATATATTTCACAGCTTTTGGCTTTAAACCTGTTACTCTTCAGATTATTCTACCTGCATTTTTCGTTCTTTTTTTTTTTTTTATTTGGCTCTTACTGATCTGGTTTTGAATTGAGTTCACATTTGTCTTCTTCCCTAAGCAACCAGAGTAAGTCGACTTCAAAAGGCTATTGTTTCGAGTAATTTTAGAGGATTTTCATGGTGAATCGTACAAATTATGAGTATATATATTATTATTTTACTATTATTTTTTCTCTAAATTTGTTGGATTTTTTCTGTAACGCGTTTAGGTATGAAAGACTCTACTAATTGATTTGTTCATTAATTAATTTATTTTCAAATTTTGGGGTTTTTCTATTTATGGGAATTTTTGTTATTTACTGTTTGGATTTTGTTGTACAGGCTGAGTTTTAGGAAGAACCCACAAACGCTAAAAAGCGAGGATTTTCAGTCAGAAAATCAAGTCCATTTTCGCATTTTTCAGAAATATGAACTCTGTTTTCTCTATCTATGTGCACATGAAGCTGGAGAAGAATCTTCCAGAGGTCGCAAACATTCCTTGAAAATGACTGAATTCTCAATCTCCGAGGTGATTATTATTATTACTATCGTTTTTTTTAAAAAAAAAAAATTAATCAATAATTTAATGACATTTGTTTTTAATAATGAAAATGCTTGTGATGTTAGAGTAAGCCTATGACAGTCTGTAACTTGGGACCATTTAAGAAAATTCCAAAATTTCCATTAAAATACAAATAGGAACCGTCTGCTTGTGCTCTGGATCTTATGTGTTACGATTAAAATGTCAATTAAAAAATTTTTGGGTTCATACTTGAGATATCGTACTAAGAGAAATGTGGATGAATTATCATTGACCCATGATTAGTTTGTTAATGTAGATGATGATTGGTCTCTAGAGTTTCGTTGGCTCTCATGTTTTGTAATAGCCCAACAGGGTGTTTGGTTTTATTCGAAGCTCTGAACCGCAATGCATTAGTCGAATATTGCAGAAAAAGTTATACAGAGTTGGAGAGAAGAGTCAATGATTAAAGCTATCCATTAGAAAATATGGTTTCTTGACTTATCTTCACATTACAATCTTGGTGGGAGGTGGGTTTTGGAGGAGGATAGAGTAACGGTGACATATGGGGTCTGTTGGTGGTGCGGAGCTAATGCAAGGGTCGGACGAACGCGAGGAGAAAATCTTTGTTTCAATTCGGCTACGACCTTTGAATCAGAAGGAGTCTGCCAGAAATGATGTGTCGGATTGGGAATGCATCAATGACACAACGATCATATACAGGAATAACCTTTCAGTTTCTGAGCGCTCCATGTACCCAACTGCCTACACATTTGGTAAGGAAGTGCTTTCATTACCTATTGGTAGTATTAGTTCTTTGTCAATAGTCCTCGCTTTTAGCTTCTCAATTGGTCTCTGTGTCTGAAGTCAGTTGAAGGGATTCCACAATGTTGCTTGATTATGTTCATTATTAGGAATTTTTAATCTGACTTTACCTCTTTCTGGTACTAGACAGAGTATTTAGCTTTGATTCCTCCACAAGGCAGGTGTATCAAGAAGGAGCCAAGGATGTTGCTCTTTCAGTTGTCAGTGGTATAAACGGTGAGTATAAGTGTACAACCTCCATTCCTTTTATTCACCGTAGCTACTCTTTCGTGAACTTTCCTTGCACACATAATTATTGAGAAGATTTTATTTTCTGTGGAACTCGCTCTTCAGCAAGCATTTTTGCATATGGACAAACAAGCAGTGGAAAGACTTACACCATGAGCGGTATTACTGAATATACAGTCGCAGATATATATGACTACCTAGAGAAGGTAATAAAACACATAAATGGTCATTGTTATTTCCAATTCCGCATTTGACGATGTTTCTAGGATTTAATTTGTTTTTGACAAACAAAATTATTAATTTAGCACAATGAAAGAGAGTTTGTTTTGAGGCTCTCTGCTATGGAGATCTACAATGAATCTGTCCGAGACCTACTTAGTGCAGATAGCACTCCCCTTAGACTTCTTGATGACCCAGAGGTGAAGATCATTAATAATGTCCTGATTAACTCTCTCTCTGTAAATTTTTTGCACTAAATTTTAGCGTTTATGATAGAGGGGGACCATTGTTGAGAAGCTTACAGAGGAAACACTGAGGGACTGGAACCATTTCAAAGAACTTCTGTCTGTCTGTGAAGGTAAGGCTAGATAATCTTCTTTAAATGGTTAACTGCGACTCAATATATAAAGTTTAAAAATCGAAATAATTTCATTTTCACAGCTCAAAGACAGATAGGTGAGACATCCTTAAACGAAGCAAGCTCCAGATCGCATCAGATTCTCAGACTGGTACGGCCTATAGTTTTCACAATAAAATTTTTCTTTCACCACTTGATAACTACTTTCTCTGACATTACACATTATGTTGTGATTTTTCAGACAATTGAAAGTTCATCTCGTGAGTTTCTAGGCAAGGATAAATCAACCTCCCTTGCCGCTACAGTGGTAAGAATACTTTTCTATATGCTTGATAACTACCCATCAGAAGGCTGGTCTGATTCTTATGTTTTTTGTGCAGAACTTCGTTGATCTTGCAGGAAGTGAGCGTGCATCTCAGACATTATCAGCCGGGACAAGGTTGAAAGAAGGTTGCCACATCAATCGTAGTTTACTAACTCTGGGCACTGTTATCCGTAAGCTTAGGTCAGTGACAGAAGCATGTACCTTTTACTTAATTTGTCCTGAATTCCAGCTTCTCCATCAAGCAGTAGTTATGTAAATGTGTTCTTTCACTTGTCGGAATGTGAGGGCGATTGACTATGTTTCTTGCTGATTTGGTATTTGCTCAATCCTGTTTTCTCTCTTGATGCATATATAGCATTGGGTCTAACCAGTTTTCTAAATTTAGTTTTTCTCTGTTTTGTAAAATTAAGGTTCTAGCTTTTGAGTTTTGAAGAGTTATATCTGCTACTAATTCTTGAACTTTTGAGACTGAATGCAGCAAGGGAAGAAATGGTCACGTTCCTTATAGAGATTCAAAGCTTACCCGTATACTGCAGTCTTCTTTAGGTGGGAATGCAAGAACTGCCATCATCTGTACCTTGAGTCCTGCACGAAGCCATGTTGAACAATCAAGAAATACCCTCTTGTTTGCAAGTTGTGCTAAAGAAGTGGCAACTAATGCACAGGTCAATGTAGTCATGTCAGATAAAGCACTGGTGAAAAAGTTACAAAGAGAATTGGTTAGACTGGAGAATGAGTTGAGATGTGCAGGAACAACCACTGTTTCATCTGATTCTACTGCATTACTGAGGGAGAAGGACCTTCAGATTGAAAAGGTAAATAGTAGGCTTTTAGCACCAAACACTACGAACGAACTATTGATCATCAGAAATAATTAAAAATTTTCATATTGGTCGGCATAAGATTGCTGGATGAAATTAATAAGCCTTCCCCTTAGTGAGTAAATACTTCCAGTTAAAACTTATTCTAAATTCGTGAAACCTATCAATGATAGTAGCAATAAATTATTTAAAACAAGGTGTTTCTGTTTTTATTCTTTTCCCTTTAGCGGTTGGTGAGCAGATAGGACATGGTTTATGACATAGAGCTTTCTTTCTTACTAAAGCATGAATCTTTTTCTTTAATTTACCTGTCACGCAGCTCAAGAAAGAGATATCAGAGGTTATTCTGCAACGCGATGCTGCTCAATCTCAGGTCAAAGATTTGCTGCGAGTGGTTGAAGAAGATAGACCACCAGTATCGGTATGTGTAGTTATATAGGATTGAAGGACCCAAATTTTTCCTGCTCTGCCTCCTAAGTTTATTCCCTTTTGATACTACTCTAGGTGGATCTGCATCAATATTACCCTAAACTGCGAGTGCAAAATTCATGGGACTTCGAAAATCAAACACCACGGACCCTATTTTGTGCTGGTTCAAAATGCCTCAACCGCTGTAGCAATTCGCTTGATACATCTCATATCTCGGATGAACAGAGCAGTAATTCTGATGAAAACTTTTTCCAACATCCTGGCTTCGGTGAGAATTCCCTGCCCACAGACTCTTCCTCTCCACGGTTGTCAGTTAGAATTCCAAATTTTTTTGAAATTGATCTGCACCGGGAGGAGGCTAAAGAACATTCTGATGGAAATTCAGACGATCTTTGCAAGGAAGTTCGATGCATTGAAGTGGAAGAGCAAAGCTCAAACAGACATGAAGAGTCGAATATATCAGATACAAGCCCAAAAAGATTTCTCAACTCAGATGTGTCATCTCCCATAGAAAAAACAGCTCTTTCAGGATTAACAGAGGTGGAGAATGGACTTAGTACAAATGAAGAATTAGGATGGCCCGCATTAAAGAAAAATAGAGATCTGAATAGCTTACAAACGGATTTCCTAATTCCATCTCCCGAAAAACCATCTCAATGGCTAGTGGATAAAGATTTGTCCAGCTCTACCTGCTTGAAGCTTACGAGGAGCAGAAGTTGCAAAGCACGTCTAAGTACTAGTTCGTATTTACAGTGGTTTGACAGGGAAGAAAAGGATGAGAGCACACCACCAATTATATTTGAGAAAAGTTTGAGAGGAAGACCTGAGGGTTTGCAGAAGAAAGATCCCGCATTGGACTATGGTGCTGACATCGAAACATTATCCAGAAATGGTTCACAACAGATGTTGTCAAGAAATGATTCACAAGAGACGTTGTCAAGAAATGATTCGCAGCAAACACTATTAAGAAATGATTCGCACTACACACTATCAAGAAATGATTCACAAAAGACACTATCAAGAAATGATTCACAAAAGACATTATCAAGAGATGGTTCTCAGGTTAAGTTATCAAGAAACAGTTCTCAGGCATCTTCTGAGAGTGCTGCTGTTGATGAGCTTGAAGCACAGGATATCAAATCTTCAAATGATGATAGGAATACTGACATCAGTACTTCAGTGGGCAGAGTAAAGGAAACAGCGGATTTCCCGTGTGAGGAAGCACTTGCTGATTCAGAGGTGTGTACCATTTTGCGGATAACTGAAAATGGATTTTTGAATTTTTCAGGATTCTTATTCATATTCTACTACTATATTCCTATTCTCTTATCCGTCGGGGAATCCCTTGTTAAGCAAGAACCTCTCTATGTTTAATTGTTCCATCTAATATCTAATTGTTATGCAAGGACTTGTTTTACAGTAGTTTTGGGGTAAAGCTGCTAGTTCTAAATGAGCTAAATGTATTATTAATCAATGGTTGTCTTGAGTGGCAGGTCTTAAAAACAGAGGAGAAGCTCGTAATGCCTACAAGGAATGTAAAAGATGTTGGGTTAGACCCAATTCAGAACGATGTGGGAAGTCCTCCAAAGTGGCCTTCTGAATTCAAGAGGCTTCAAAGAGATATTATTGAACTCTGGCATGCTTGCAACGTGTCATTGGTTCACAGGACTTATTTCTTCTTACTGTTCACAGGTGATCCCACTGATTCCGTTTACATGGAGGTTGAGCTGAGAAGATTGTCCTTCCTCAGAGACACATTTTCTCTCGGCAATCAAACTGTCGAGGATGGTCGAACTCTGACTTTTGCATCAAGGTAAATATATCTATTCCAGGAAAGTTGTGCACTTACACCTAGTCAATTTTTGAACAAATGAAATCTTTCATTTGATTATATAACTTTTGTGAACAGCGTAAGAGCTCTATGCCGTGAAAGGCTAATGCTCAGCAGGCAAATGCGGAAGAAGCTTTCCAAACATGAAAGGGAGAACATCTATCTAAAGTGGGGTATTGGGTTAAACACAAAGCACAGAAGGTTGCAATTGGCTCACCGCTTGTGGTCCAACATGAAAGACATTGATCACATCACAGAGAGTGCAGCCATTGTTGTGAAGCTCGTGGGTTCCGGAGAGCCAGACCAAGCTTCCAAGGAGATGTTTGGACTCAGATTTACACCCAGACGCACTAGCTGGAAATATTATGGATTGAAGCAGGGCATCAAGTCTCTCCTCTAATCTCAAGTTGATGATCCGTTCAGTGGCTTGATAATAATTCCTTTTGCTCTAGTTGCATAGATGAGTATGATTCTTCTATCCAATTCAATTTTCTAATCTCCTGCTTCTGATTGTAAGAAAGCTTGTAAATGTCTTAGTTAGGAAATGACCACGTAAATTGTAACATGATGCTTTCCTCGTTGTTGAATTCTGAGTTAATGATGAACGTGGAAATATATGAATGTTATATGAGCCTCTTCACCAGTTGGACATTACACATGCCGGCCATATGTTGGAAGAGAACAGGTTTTGCATAGTCCTAGAGTAATTTTTATCTTCTGGTGTGAATAGAGGGAAGTTTTCTGTTTCTTCTGAAAGTTATATATTTGTTTCATGTTTGGGGCTGCATTGTTGTCAACGCCTACTTTACTTGTCTTCTTTTTGAAATGGTTGAAGTCTCAGTCTAAGATAACGAACTGCCTTGTTTTTCTTGTTTTTATCATTCATGTTTTCTCCATACTTAATTGCTGAAAAATATATCAGCACTGTTATACACGAAACAATGAAGTGTTTTGATAGGCATCCCAGTCTGTGCATCAAGTTCGAAAAGCACTAGTCAGGGTGTAGCTAGTTCTGCATCGTCAATTATGCGTTTCTCATCAAAATAATTTTTGGCAAAGGAGACTAGATTGCGTTTTGAAAAAAGATTTCTAGCTTGGTTTGTCCACGGAAAATGTATGGGTTTGATATTTGGTTTTGTTTAATTTGGGCAATTGGGGTCCTCGTGTATGCAGCATTTGGCAGCTATTTAATAAGGGTAGCTATTATATTGACAACCAAAGAACATACTGATTACAAGGTATTGAACATAATAAGTGCTGTTTGTTTATTTATAAGTGGTGTTATATTTCTCATCCCTCTTGCTCAAGTTCCATTGAGACTATCATTTGCTTGTTGGGAAACTCTACATCAAGCGTTTATTAGGAAGACCAAGGTCGCACCGTCACCAACTTCAACAGCCGAGGATAGTTCATCTATTGTGTAGCCTCAAACAAAGTATGCTCTATATCTCGTTAATCATTGTGATAACTGATAAATGTGTGTGTGTGTTTTTTTTTAATCACCATTTGTTAAAAACATTTTAGATACGAGAATGCCTTTAGATATGGTATGTTGCATAGTACTCCGTCCTGGATTATACGGCGCGTTTAGATTTTAGAACCCTTGAAATATCGATGATTAGACCAAAGTCAATTCAATTGAAGATAAACCTTATTTTTGGATGTCAACTTCTGTTAACAAATTTTAAGAAAATGCTAAAAAACACCTTTAGTGCCTAGCATCACACAAAATAGACTCTATAATTTTAAATATGTAAGTCATATACTCTTTTTATCTGTTGTGGTAAGTGCTCACATTCTAATTTTTAGGATTTGCTTTCAAGTAAAATAGAAGGAATTTTTTCAGATGAATTCAGAAAATGAGGGTTCGATTAGCACTTCTCCTCACCACTCTTCCAAATGGATCCTTCTTGAAAATTAAAAAGTTCAATATTTCTTAATGCCCCTTTCAATTTCAAAGTTTCTTATTCCAAAATTGTTCACATTAAATGAAATTTCTTTTTCCATCCGTTACTTAGAATGTTAAAAATAAAAATTGCTCAAATGAAAATCTCTCATTTCTCTTTGCCTTTATCTTCAACCTTTTACTTTGTTGACAAAATTCATCCAAAAAATCAAGATATCTGGGGGGAAAAAAATAGTTATAACAACAGAGGGACTAACTTTGGGTTTCGAGATATTAATAATTTTCATTAAGAAACGCCTATTTATTCCTAACAAATTTGTTTAGCTCTATTTGGATATTTAATTTTGCTGAGAAAAACAATAGCGAGAGAAAAAAAAAATGAGGGAAACATTTCCACATATTATGGTATTTGGGATCTTTTGGGGGCCATAACTGTGATCATCGTTTCATCAGCTATTGGTGGCATTTTGTTTATATGGCAAGCAGTTAGGTTGCTAAAACATATGGACCCAAATCACAAGTCGGAGACCATAATCAGTGCCTTTATCTTGTTTGTAACTGGCCAAATTTTAGTCACTGTTGCCACTGGGGTGCTTGTTTGGGCTTTTTGGACGATTGCTCCTTTGATCAGGGAGAGAATTTTTTCACCATTGCCAAATTCAGCAGCCGAGGATGCAGTTCCGCCACCCAATTATGTAGCCTAATAGTATACAAGTACATATATCTTTTGTTCATCATTATGAATTTACTTTGTCTCTATGATCAAAATTCTTTGTAGAATGCTTGAATTTGGACTTCTATGTTGGGTTTTGTTTTGGGAACATGTATTAGCCAATTAGGTAGTTGTTGTAGCCATTGCACTTCTAACGAACTCAAATGGTCAGCTCACTTTTCTTTATTTTTTTCTAGTTACCACCTAATTTCAAAACCTTTTTAGGAGAGGTAAGGAGTAAAAACTGATTTGGATACCATTTAGAAAAGAAAAAAAAAATAGTGCTCTCTATTTTTTTTTTCCCTATTGTTAAAAGCTTTTAATTGGCTTTGGTATAGTACTCTATTTCTAATTTCGAGATCCTCGACTATATTGTTGAGTTATCCGCTTTCATACTCATAATCCCTCTCTAATTTTGATAGTAGTAGGAATTTCATTCTAATATGCTTGGGTTTAGGGCCAAATGGCTAGTGGGAGAGACAATTATGTGGAACTACTATGTTTTTTCTCTATGTTTTGGCGATATTGTTAGTGTCTTCGAACTTGGAACCCCGAGGCCCTAATTATAGTTGTTACAATGTGGTAATTTAATGAATATAGTAATGTGTAATACTGTAAGCCAAGTCTTACTTATTTTAAAACTGTGTCTTCAGTAATGGATGGTTAAGAAAAAGGATTTGGTATCATTAATGGCTTCTAATATATAGTCTTTGTACACATTGATTCCTGAACTTTCAACTCAAATATTTTATTATTATTATTATTTTTTTGCTCTGAACAACTCAAGTAGTTTGATACTATGCATCTTGATATTTTGTACTATTGGCTCTTCTATTAAAAATTTATAGTTATCAATTCAATGGCTAAAATAAAATAAAAACCATAATGCAAACGTCAAAGTAAATTAACTATTTTTTTTTTTACTCTAAGCAAAATAGAGAATCCCAAAATAACTAATGTTGTCATGACATTATTTTATGATGTATTTGACAAAATTACGAGTGTTTTACAAAAGAAATAAAGTATTTGCGAGGATTTATACTGTAAAATCATATCCAAAAAAAGTTAACAATTGTCCTCAATTATGGTCCTTGTAATACTTTAACCTTCGACTTATGGTTTCTTCAATATTTAGGAATTGGCCGTTATATCCTTTAAATTCTGTGAGCAATAATAAATAAAAAGTTTGGGGTAGCATACTTGTAAGTTGAAAATTTGGTGATCAACGTGATATAATGACTAGAATTAGGAAACCATTAGTGAAATTAACCCGAAAAGAGAGTTTTGTTTAACATATGTCCTGTTTTTGGGGGGAAGGACACGCCATTACATTTTACATAAAACGGATAAAAACCACATATCGCTATCCGCGCAAACAAAAATTCTAACATAAACTGTCGTTTATAACATTGGAAAAATTGATAAAACTACTAGTCTACAATCAACAAGTTTTATGGGAGAAACGACAGCAAACTATTAAAACCAAAACGACATTTCGTTTGGGCTTGAAAGACAACAATCTCCTTTCTAAATGAAGAGCTATATATTTTCGTTTTAAATACCTAAACGACAAATTTTTTATACCACCAGGGCCATGTCGTTTACTAGCATATACCACAGAAAACTTTTCAGCCATAAACTATATGTCGTTTCTCACCTTAAAAGGAGAGCAAAAAATGATGACCTGTCGTTTCAATTAAACAACAAATCAAAGATACTATGAATCATCTACTACATGTCTTTTGGCTTTTAACTTTTATATATATATATATATATATATATATCCAAACAAACATGCTACTATAAAAAGTCTTTAGAAGAAAATGTTTCTATAGAACACTCCACTCCTAAGACTATTCTTTTAGTAACTTGAAACACAAAAATTAAAGAGTGAAAGCAACATGGTGTTTGTACTAGTAACAGTGTAAGCCTTACAACGAGAGAGGCATTTTTGTTTTTTGGAAAAGAAAAATATTGTCAACATAAGAAATGACAATTTTTGTTGGGGACGTAAAAAAATAAGAACTCGTCAAAAATTCATTTGCAATTTCTGAAAGAACAATCAAATTTATCTCAGAGTGAGAGAGAGAAGCCATAATTTTTTATTCCTCAAATCTCTAATGTGATTATAAAATACTAAAAAGACTAACAAATTAATACCTTTGACTTCCTAGTTCAATGTCTCAATTGCATATTCCCATGTGGACTTCGAGGAAATAGAACTCTAACCCTAATAACATTATTGTCTTTTCCATTAGGGTAGTGGATTATTCTTCAAAGAGAAATGTCTGGCTCTGGTAATTGACTCAACACCAAAATAGTGAAGAAGGAAGCTTCCCTATAATTCAGGCATCACAGTTCTGATCTATATAGGCACGTCTTTTCTACGTACCATGCTATAAGAAAAGAGGTACATTTTGTTTTATACATTTTATTTTAAAGAAAAAAAAAAAGATATAACAAAATTGCCAAAAACTAATTTGTGTTATAATTAATTTAGAGCCCAATGGGTAGCCATTGCGTCTTATTTTGCAATAGCAGTGGGTGGAATGATATTATTTCTATTTTTGGAAGTTGGTATTTTGTTCAAATGGGAGATCCAATTGTTAAAGACATGATCCTCGGCTTCTTCAAAACTAAGAAGCCGAGACATTAGCCACCACCGTTGTCCTCAAGCAGCTACACCAAAGACAGTGGTAATTAATGATCATCCGTCTATGGTGTAGCCTTAATTACATCCTTGTATTCTTATCTCAATTTCTTGTTTAGGACTTGTTTTATTTATTTCTTTCTTTTGACTTTAGTTTTTATTTTAAGAAATTAAATAAATATGAAAATATTTTCCAAAATGTCTCTAAAATATTTTGGGTTACTTTATCTTGGATTTGGCTATTATTAACATAGAAATTAAGTGAAATGGATATTTTGAAGTGAGTTTTGATAAAGGGTTATATGTTAAGAATGGTTATTGAGTATAATTTAGCATCGTAAAGAAAGATTATTTTGTAGAGAAATTAAAAATATAAATCTTTTTGCAAAATGGGTTTCATCGTAGGTTCTTTTGCCAACTCACTCGATTTAAGGCCTTTTTGCAGAAGAGTTTATCTTAAACATACTTTTTAGTAATTAGTTTTTTTTTAATAATACTATTATTACAAAAATAGTCTCTAAGTATAACTTAATGTTGTTTGATAATACTCGACGATATCAGGTTGCTTAAATCTTAGATTTGGCTGTCATTAGAATTGTCGAACACTACCTTCGTTCGGGTCTGCTCAAAATACCTTTTCAAAGATTTGAATGCTTATGAAAAAGCTAAATTAAAATTGAACATTAAAGATTTCATTTCTTTTGGTACCTTTTAATTGAATTTTTTTAGAACTTTTGTGAAATCAACCGTCAACCACCCCCCACCCAAAAAAAAGAAAACACATTTTAATTACACGCCACATGTCGTTTTTAATGGAAAGGACTTTTTTTTTTCTTCACATTTCACATAATCGGATAAACCACAAACTTCTACATGAAGAGCTACATGTCATGTCATGTATCAAAAGAGAATTTTTATACCAACAGCGACATGTCGTTAAATAGACGACAGAAAACTTTTAAGCCACAAACTACGGGTCGTTTAATCAACTTAAAACGAGAGCGAAAGTTGAAGACCTTTGGTGCTTTGACGACGGCATATACTATGAATCACCAACTAATGCATGTCTTCTGGTAACTTAAAAATTAAAGAGTGAAGACAACATGGCGCGTTTATACAATTCTTCGAATTAAACGACAGCCACATTTACAGTACGAAATTTTTCTTTAAAAAAAAAAAAAAATTATCAACATAAGAAATGACGATTTTTATAGGTGGTCTAAAAAAAGAAAAAGTTATCTAAATATTCTGAATGAACAATTAAAAAAAAAGACATTTCGAAAAAAATTTAGAAAAAAAGGGATAATAACTAATAAGCCACTGTTTTTGTTCCTTAAATCTTCTAATCTGATTATAAAAGACACAAAGAATCAAACTCTGTTAAGTAAAATTGAAAAATTCATGGCAATCTCAGAAATAAAAATCGAATAATTGAAGAATGCATGCATTTGCACTATAAATNTTAAAAATATTTGTGTTTTAATTGGACAGCCTAAGAGCAGCCATGGCGTCTGATTTTGCCGAAGCTTTTCGCGAATTGATGGTACTTATGTTCGTGGGACTTTGCATTTTTTTCATGTGGGAAGCTTTAAGATTTATTGTATTCAACACCCCAGATGGGGATCCAACGCTTAAAGACATGGTCATCGGCTTCTTTAAGACTAGTAAGCTGAGACGCCAGCCGCTGCCGCCGCCTCCGCCGTCGTCGTCATCTGACAAAATCAAGGCCGCAGCTCTACCGAACACGGCGGTAATTAATGATATTCTATCTACTGTGTAGACTTAGATAATTAAGTCCTCATAAGTCAATCTCTAAGTCCTTAATTACTTTTTTGGCAATATTTCTATCTTTTTTTTACTTTAATTTTAAAGGTCAAAGTGAAAATAAGTGATGAAGATTTTCTCGAACATCATTAAGAAAAATTTTACTACTCATTTCCAAAGCAAAATAAGATAATTTTGTACTTGTAATTGAATGTTGATTAGTGTGTTATCTTAATTAATTAATAAGATAATTTTGTAATTGGCAGAATGTTGAAAAGTGTATTATATAACTATAAATAATTTCTTTTTTTTTTTGGGAACGTAAAAGATTGAGCATTGTAAAGTGTGACTTTAGTATTTTAAAATTAAATTATGACGATACAGTAAAGATAAATTGAATGCCATTGGCACAATAAAATTAGAAATGACATTGCATTGGAGAATGATTTTAGTGTTAAATAGGCTAAATTATAATATTAGTATATAATAATTTAATATTGCATTGGAGATGCTCTAAAATATAGTGGGTAAAAACATCTTGGCCCCATGAACTGCTAAGTGGACGACTAAAGTAATTAGTAATACAAGTAGTAAGTGAGTGGTTTCGCTAAGTGGACGACTAAAGTAATTAGTAATACAAGTACTAAGTGAGTGGTTACAATAGTTGGGCTATGTTTGCTCGAGAGGAACGAAAATCAAAGGAGTGAAAATAACAAGAGAGAACTAAAATGTATAAAATGGAAATGAATTTTTTTTTCTTCTATAGTTGTCTGATATGTAGAGAAAAAAAAATATATTTTTGAATGATTATTGTATTTTTATTATTTTTATTTTTAAAATTAGTATATAAGATTAATTTAGTAAATTAAACGGAGAAAAGTAAGTTGTTTACAGCCTTCTTAGAAAAGAAATTGGAAATATATAGTGGGTTTAGTTTTTTTTTTTTTATTCGGCAAGGCTACTTTTTAAAAGTTTTTAGAAAAATATTATTTTTTAAATAATAATTAGTGACTAATAATCAATTTTTAAGTACTGATAATTAGTAACTAATAGTATTTATAATTGGTGTATAACTGATAATTAATAACCGGTAATTAGTTTTTAAAATTTGGTAACTAATAACTATTTTAAAAAATGGTATTTTTCTAAAAACTTTTAAAAATAATATTTTCTAAAAGAAGCTGTACAGGAGTTAAAAAAAAAAAAAAAACATGAGCCACTGTATTTTTGTAATTTTTTCTTGTTTTTATAGCTAAAAGTATCATAAATCCAATTAAATTCTTCCATCAACTAAACAAATTTCCCTCCTTTTCACTCCATTTTGGGATGAGAAATTTTGTGAGGCCCACCAATTTTTACTCTCTCCCCTTTTATCTTCTCTTACATTTTCCCCCCTACCAAACAAATTATTTTTTCATTTTCTCTTCTACCTTTTCTTTCCTCTCTATTTCCCTCCCATTAAACGTTGGATACCCCATGTTGGCAAGTGGGCTTAGTTTTATATGAACCATTAAATTTCTTTGCTGAGGTTTTGGAGCCCTTCTAGTTTAAGCTTGTGGGAACTCATCGTTTGGCACGCATCAAATGACACTATGACAGCCATAAAAGAGAGGGCTTCTTAGTCGAATGGCTGAATTTTGGGTCCAATATTAAGAAAGGACATTTAAGTCAAATAGCCGAATTTTCGATTATAATTTGTAAAATGGTCTTTTTTTAAAACACTCTTAGAAAATGGTTGCATTTTAAAATTATTTAAAAATGACCGTTTTTCAAATTTAGTACATCAAAATATATTGATTTGTTTTTTGAAAAATGATTTATTTTTAAAAAAATTGATTTAATTTTTTGAGAATTGATTTATTTTATAAAACAGATAAACTAAAAATCAGTCATTTATCAAAATAAAATCATGAAAAAGTCATTTATTAAATAGGTGTAAAAAATGGTCATTTTTTAAATTGATCTTTAAAAAAGGTCATTTTTTATAAATACTCTAAGAAATAACTATTTTTTAAACACTATTAAAAAATTACCAAAATTTTAAAAAGCTTAGCAAAATGGACAAGTATGTCAAAAATGTAGCAATTTTGGTATGTTTGTATCAGCTTAAAAAAACCGCTAAACTTAGTAAAAAAATTAACATACGGATACACAATAATTGATATAATGACATAAATTAATACAATAATTCACAAAAATTAATATACTAATATAAAATCGATATACTAATAAAACTGATGTACAAAAAATTGATGTATTGAAAAACGGTTATTTAGTAAACAAGGATAAAAAAAAATGAACATTTATTAAATAGTTTGAAATAAGGGCCATTTCTTATAAATATTAGAACAAATTGTATATTTGTCCCCCGAATTATCACTTATACAAAGTTTTGCTCTTTAAATTATTTCTCTTTGCAAGAATCGCTCAAACTATTCAATGATGGAAAATTTTCTCTTTTTGTTATCTTTCATCCATGACTCGGACGAAATTATGATGTATTACCCAAAAACAAGGTTAGTTAAAATAATTATTCTCATATTTAATACCCTCGCCTGTATACCTTGGATTAAGCAGTAATTTCTTCCATTTTCTTCTCTCATTATAGTTTTTTTCTTTTAAAGGAAAACTAGCCCCCAATCTCCATTGAAGCTAAAACCTAGCTCATTCTGTTATCCTCCATCTATATTATAGTTTTCCATTTACAAGGAATTTGTTACAAATCCCTTTTCAATACACTCTCAATTCATAAAATTCAACTCCCTTAAAATATCTCAATTCATAAAATTAAACTCCCTTAAAGTATGAATTTAATAATCTAATCTTAGGTTATATATATATAAAAGAATATACATATATAACAAGGTTGCTCTTCTTCTATTTCACTTCTAGAACGAATTTTTAACAAAAGATATCAATGGTGAAGAAGAAAAAAGGAAAGGAGGAGTCTTGAACCTGAGCACGTTCATATTTTCTTTTTCTTTTGGATGCTGAATGTGTTTGATTTAAGTTTAAGAGAATTGGGATAAAATTTAAAAACTGGATAATTCTTTAGTCCCATAAAAATGAAAAGATAATAAAATACTATAATTACTTTATTATCTTTTGGAATACCTTAAATAGGAAAACATATCACTATTCTGCCACTAAATATAACAAAATGAGCGTTTTTTCTACAATCTAATAGCTCGGGGGGATTCTTGCAAAGATAAATAGATCAGGAGGTAAAATTTTGTATATGCAATAGTTTTTGAAGGACGAAGATACAATTTGTCTTAAATACTATAAGAGGGAAGCTGTTGGTCATTTTGTCAGAGACGGTTGGATTTCAAGCGAAACTCCAACATTTATGCCTTAATGCCTTAATTCATTGTCTTAATCCTTATAATTTTATCCAATTATTTATTCTTCACGTTATAAGTTATTTTCACCGGCATTTTTATTAATCAAACAAAACTTCTGTTCTGAACTCATCGTGAGTATAATCCAGCCAATTGGCCAAAACTAACATATTTTAGGCACGAATATTAGTACACTAATATGTTTCATCACTCACGTTTATTTTCTTGAATATCAACCATCATTTGATATCAGCCTATATTATAATTCAGCGTAAACTATCCCTTTTTTAAATTATTTGCATTTCACAAAAGGGGAAGTTATCTTTTAATTGTGTAATTACACAAACATTCTCGTTTCTTACAATAAACAAGTACTGTAACTTTGTGGGATAAGAAATTGTCACAGTTCTACCCTTCATATATGAATATTCTTATATTAGCTGGCAAACTTGTGCAGTGTATTGAAATTTTGAATTATTCTTTTTCGAACAGCCGGCCTATCAGTGTGAAGAAATTAGAAAACCTTGGGGTAATTACCAAAAACAAATAAAAATTGTCATTTGTATAAGTGACATTAGGGAATAGGGATTATATATATATATATATAGTCGAAAACCTGGGTGTATTTTTTTTAATTTCAAATATTAATTAACACCTCTCTTTTAGTAATTTTCAATGAATTTTATTTATTGGACATTCACATCAGTGTTGTAGTTGTGTGAAACAATATTGTTAAATCCTGTAAGTTTGTTTTAGTCAATTCTTAGAAACGAACAGAGAGTCATGATAACTAAGAGATCATATCAATATATATGTAAAGTTATATATCTTCCAGACCTACTTCGGTTGTTTAAAAGGGCAAACTTGCAAAGTTATATTGCATTATGTTTATTTGTTAATATATATATATATATGTGTATGTGTGCGCACTTCATTCTCTTTAAACTATTAGGTGCTGTCAGTACTCCATTGTTTGTTAAAGTTTTCCATCATTTATATGTACCGTAATCAAGCAATCATAAAGAGCGTACAAGAAATTTCAAGTATCTTTCTTGCCAGTTATTCCTGCATATATATAATATATTTATATATATATATATATATAAAATAAAAAGATTGCTATATTCTTTCAGTATTGCTATATTCTTTCAGTATTTATGTATTTCATTTTAGCTAGAGATCCAAATTATTATTTATTATTTTTTTTTTTCCTAAACCAGAACCTAACTGTGTTTTCGGTTTTGTGTACTGCTATTTAAAGGCATAATAGAAGCTAGAAGTGGTTTTCTGCAATTTCAATAATCAAGTAAGTACGGTTATTAATTACTGATTTTTGTAATTTGTTTGCTCCAAACTAATGTAACTCCATTTGTCTTTTTTTTTTTCCCCCACCTTTCGTACACATTTCCCCCCTTATATTCATGAATTGAAGTCCATCAGAATTTAAGAAAATGCATCTAAATTTGTACATACATACATGTATACACATACATTATATGTGACACTATATCAATATAATTGTCTCTATTTTTTTTTTTTGAAAATTTTAGATTAATGGAGAACAATGGCAGTACTGATGTGGAGTAGCAGAAGAGAGTTTATGCTAAGAGTAAGATTACTGTATTTGAAGGATTAGTGAGAGGCATATGGTACATTTTTGTTGTTGGATTTCTGGTGATGTTGATTTTGGGGTTTATAGGTCATGTGTTGATGTATCCACACCAACATGCTTTGCACACTTATTTTCTTGGCGTGACTTTCACAATTGTCCTAATTGTTCTTGTAGCTGTTTTTCTTCTCCTAGCTCTTGAAATTTGCATAGATTTGTTCAAATTGCTCACAATTAACACTAATACGAATAGTACTGCTACGTATATAAATATTTGAATTTTACTTTGACAGCAGATGAAAAAAAAACGCCTAAACTTCGATTAATTATTATTTTCTATATTTTTAACTTTGTCATTTATGTAAGAATCATAATAGAAATTTCATGAGTAACTACTATTACTTTTGTTTTGGGTATGTGTGGAAATATTGTATTATTGTGACTCCTGCAAGCTAAATTTTTTTTTTTTTACTGACTTTAATTTTACTTTCTTAGCAGAAAAAGATGTTTATTGTACTTCCCATAATTTTTATTGAGTTACATATCTTAACAAATTATCTAGATTAAATAACTTTAATGATATGATATTATATGAGTAATTAGTATTTTATATATTTATTTTTCCACTCCATTCTTTGGCCAGCACATATAAAGAAATATCACAAGAAATACCATTCAAATTATAAATCACAGACACAATTATCATGGTGTTTAGCATTTTCCTATTTTTGGGCATATAGTTCTCACCGGTGTTTGACTAGAGAAAATGATCTTGGATTATTTTCCATTCTTTGTAAACAGTAGGTTATAGGGTAAAGTGAATAAATCAGAAGCATCAACAAATATGGATTTAAATCATATTCTCACCGTCCCATTTCTCACTTCATCAATACATGAATGTCATGTTTATACGAGCTTTTTAAAATCTTATCCTGCTCTATTTTTTTTTTTCGAACCTTTATTACATGGTGTTTATGAAAATTGGAGAAAGCATCTATATATTCAATCCAAGAAATGCAGGCTCTCTGTTTGAGTGGGCCTAATGTAGCAGTCCAAAAGGTTCACGCCCTAATCATACTTATGCTCCTTCAACTCAAAGGGCCAAACAACTCTTCGAGTGAAAAAGTGTTAATGTGGGGACCATTTTACTGATTGATGTTTTGCCTCTTTCATGGCCTTATAGTCCAAATTCAAGATATTAATGCCTAAATTTCCAATAAAAAAAGAAGAAAAAAAAAGGAGGTTACGTGAAGAGTAAAGACTATCATCAATTCATTTCAAGGCTCAAGCTTAAAAAAAAAAAAAAAAGGAGAAAAAGGTAAAGAGTAGAGAGTAAAGGCTACCAACCATGCATGTGTTCTATCTATGTCTAATTCTATGAACCTATTTTTACAAGCTTATCCATTATTATTGCAAGGATAAAGTCAGCTAAAAGTGCAGTTATTTGTTTTTCAAAAAAAAAAAAAAAACGTGTAGCTACAGTGCAAGATGAGAGCAAACCAACAGAATCCTTGCGTGAATTTATTTATTGTCTGAAACTTCGATATATATATTGACCACAACCAAAAGCATAATTGGCTTGTTGTTTTGTTCGAAAAAATAAATAAAGGAACATGCAGTTTTATATGGGCTGGATTGGGCCTGAGAATTAATACACTGGGTTAGGTAGCGATTTGGTCGTTAACAGAACAGTAATTTAAGGCTCAATACTGTGCCCTTTTATTTACTCGTTAATGGCTTGCCATTAATGATATTAACAAGAAGCCAATCTATCATTCTCGGCATTAATTATTTTGGTTTTTAGATGATAAAATTTGGTCAGGTATTAAGAAAAAAAAACCACTAAATGGGGTCGCATTCAAGCTCATCCTCTCGCTTCTGGATTTTAAATTGTAGCTACTCTCTTCTATTATAATCAACAAACTTTCCATAAATCAATCCCAACCAATAAGTATTGTAAATGATATCTCTCCAAAAGTAGGGTTTTTTTTTTTGTTTTCAATTAATATTAAAGCACTAAAATTAAACCAGCATCGTCATGTACCTTAACTTCAGCTACTACATCTTATCCCATTCATAAAAATCACAATAGAAAAAGATTATTGGAATATTTATATTATTATTAGTAGAACAAATATGAATGTAAAAGTATAAAAAAGCATTTTGTTCTTTGAAAAAGTTCACGATTATAGCTCAAAACAAGAGCTAAACACATATAAATTGACGGAAAAAAAAAATTGCCCACTCTTCGAATGGTGGTCTTGTTTCGATGTATAAGTGCCAAGTGGCATTTTCCTATTCAATATTGGATGCTTTTAAAATCAGGGCAGGCAATAAAAGAACAGGTAATATAATTCTTGTGGTCCAACCAGGCATATTGACTAAATCTAATTTGCTCCCGTGAGATATGCTTTCTGTACTTTCTCGTTTAACTTTGGACTTTAGATAAAAATATACGAGGATTTATATCCTTCTCCCACTTTTTCACCGTTTCACTTTTACGGTTTCGACCATTCAGTTAAAGAAATAAAAAACAAGAATTTGAAAGAGACATTGTGTCGAAATGTTTTGGGGAGGAGTAAAAGAATAAAAGGGTTAAAAAACAATAAAAAGTAGAGAAAAAATGTCCATTAGGGATAAAAAGAGGAAGAAAAAAATGTCAAAATGACAGGGCAAAAAGAAAATGAAAGAGTAAAAGGGTACGACCCAGCTAGATACCATAGCCTTCTTCGGTCCTTTGAACTTTTACATCATATCATTTGGCTAATTCTATTTTTTGAAATTAGAGCCACAAATTGAAGTTGGGGTTAGGAGCAATATCACTGTTGGAACTTGGACCCCACATATGAACACCAAAACATCCCATCCATGAAAATCCACGGCTGGAAATTAGACTGTCACCACATCGGGTCACAGCGTAATACTATTATATACTTTATCCACGAAAGTTTTCTCCATAAATAACATTAATTTTATTTTTCCCCTTAAATAAGAAAAATAAACCATATAATAACATGAACAATAAGAGGGTCACACTCACACAAGGCTCAATGATTCAACCAACGTCATATCATATGAGGCTAAAAAAGCCCACCAAAGCCTCCAAAGCACATGCCGATTTTTTGAAAAAGTGCTTATTCAAAGTGTTTTGAGAGCTCAGAGAGGGAACCCAAAAATCCCAAGTATCACCAACTCTCTCTTCCTGACCCCAAACACTGCGCACCCCTGGCGCAACATGGCCACCCCTCTGTTCCTCTTCTCTGCCAAAAACGCTCTCCGACCCTCTACTCTAACCTACGCTCCCTATGCGCACTTCTCCCTTAACGTTAACCCACTAGCTCACTAAACACAGACACCAAACTACATAAAGCTTAGACCCATTTCTTAGTTGTTTTTTTTTTTTGGCCTCTTTATGGCTTTGATCAGATTTTTCTTCTTGGTGGTGCTATGCGCACCCTTCTTATCGTGCGCCCAGCGCAGCGCCGACACCCAGGCCGAGATCGACGCCCTGACTTCGTTTAAGCTAAACCTTCACGACCCGCTCGGCGCGCTGAGCGGCTGGGATGCCGCCACGCCGTCGGCTCCATGCGATTGGCGCGGAGTCGGGTGCACCAACAACCGAGTCACGGAGCTCCGACTGCCTCGGGTCCAACTCGGTGGCAGACTCAGTGACCACATCGGGAACCTTCGAATGCTCCGGAAGCTGAGTCTCCGCTCCAACTCGTTCAATGGTTCGGTCCCTTCCTCTCTCTCCAAATGCACTCTTCTCCGGTCGCTGTTCCTCCAGTACAACTCCTTCTCCGGCAATCTCCCGCCGGAGATCGGAAACCTCACCGGCCTTCAAATCCTCAACGCCGCCCAAAACCGCCTCTCCGGCGCCATTCCCGGCAACCTCCCCCCGGCGATCAGGTACCTCGATCTCTCCTCCAATGGCTTCTCCGGCGACATTCCGAGTGGGGTCTCGAACCTGACGGAGCTCCAGCTGGTCAACCTCTCGTACAACCAGTTCGCCGGAGAGATTCCGGCGAGCCTCGGCGAGCTCCAGCAGCTTCAGTACCTCTGGCTGGATCACAATCTGTTGGAAGGGACTCTGCCTTCGGCGCTGGCTAACTGCTCCTCGCTCGTGCATTTGAGCGTCGAAGGGAATGGCCTCGGAGGAGTGATCCCGGCCGCCATTGGAGCCCTGCCGAAGCTTCAGGTTCTTTCTCTTTCGATGAACAATCTCTCTGGTTCTGTCCCGTCCTCAATGTTTTGCAATGTCTCGGTCTATAAGGCGTCGCTTCGTATCGTTCAGTTAAGGTTTAATGCGTTCACGGACATTATTGGGCCCGAGTCAGGGCAATGCTATAGTAGTCTTCAAGTTCTTGATCTCCAGCACAATCGAATTCATGGAGAGTTTCCTTCTTGGTTAACACAGCTGGTGACCCTGGCCAGCTTAGATTTTTCGGGTAACTCTTTCTCTGGTTTGATTCCGCCAGGGATTGGGAATTTCTCCAGGTTGGAGGAGCTGAACATGGCGAATAATTCTTTCAGCGGGGACGTTCCGGCCGAGATCGAAAAATGCAGCTCATTGCGGGTTCTTGATCTCGAAGGGAATCGCTTCACTGGGGATATTCCTGTGTTTTTAGGGGGTTTGAGAGGGTTGAGAATTTTAGCCCTTGGGGAGAATCAGTTCTCGGGCTCGATTCCTGGGAGTTTCCGCAATCTCTCGGGGCTTGAGACGTTGAGTTTGAGAGGCAATGTGTTGACTGGAGCAATGCCGGAGCAGGAGCTAATGGGTTTAGGTAATTTGACTACATTGGACCTCAGTGGGAACAGGTTTTCAGGTGAAGTGGCTGTGAGTATTGGGAATCTGAGCCATTTGGTGGTTCTGAATCTGAGTGGGAATGGATTATCTGGGCGGGTTCCGGCTAGCTTGGGCAATCTATTCAGGCTGACTACTCTTGATTTGAGCAAACAGAACCTCTCTGGTGAGTTGCCATTTGAGCTCTCTGGCTTACCCAACTTGCAAGTTATTGCATTGCAGGAGAACAAGTTGTCTGGGGATGTTCCTGAAGGTTTTAGCAGCTTGATGAGTCTGAGATACTTGAACCTTAGCTCTAATGCCTTTTCGGGTCACATTCCTTCAAACTACGGTTTTCTGCGGTCTTTAGTTGTTCTCTCATTGTCTGAGAATCGCATTTCCGGATCAATTCCGCAGGAGCTTGGTAATTGCTCCGGTCTAGAAGTTATGGAGCTCGAATCGAATTCGTTCTCGGGGCGCATTCCGGCTGATCTCTCTCGGCTCTCACGTTTACGGGAGCTTGATTTGGGTCATAACAATTTAACAGGTGAAATCCCAGAGGAAATCTCCAAATGCTCATCGTTGACTGCTCTGTTACTGAACTCGAATAATCTTTCGGGCCGCATACCGGTCTCATTGTCCGAGCTATCAAACTTAACAACTTTGGATCTCTCTACTAACAACTTGAGTGGAGAAATTCCAGCTAATCTCTCATTGCTTCCTGGTCTGGTGAACTTCAATGTGTCGAGGAACAATCTTGAAGGCGAAATTCCGGTAGTGCTGGGGTCTAGAATCAAGAATCCATCGGCATTTGCGGATAATCAAAACCTATGTGGAAAGCCTTTGGATAAGAGTTGCGCGGGTATGGTGGATAAAGATAGAAAGAAGAGGCTGATTTTGTTAGTAGTTGTGGCTGCAAGTGGGGCTTGCCTACTGGCCTTGTGTTGTTGCTTCTACATTTTCAGCCTCTTAAGATGGCGGAAAAGGCTCAAGGAAAGGGCGTCAGGGGAGAAGAAAAGAAGTCCAGCGAGAGCCAGTTCGGGTGCCAGTGGGGGCAGAGGAAGCACAGATAATGGCGGACCGAAACTCACCATGTTCAACACTAAGATCACGCTCGCGGAGACGGTTGAAGCAACTAGGCAATTTGACGAAGAAAACGTTCTTAGCAGAACACGTTACGGCTTGGCATTCAAGGCCTGCTACAATGATGGAATGGTACTCACAATTCGCCGTCTCCCAGATGGAGCTCTCGACGAGAACATGTTCCGAAAAGAAGCCGAGTCACTAGGCCGAGTCCGCCACCGCAACCTCACGGTTCTCCGCGGCTACTACGCCGGTCCACCAGACTTGAGGCTCTTAGTCTACGACTACATGCCCAATGGCAACCTCGCCACGCTCCTCCAAGAAGCCTCCCACCAAGATGGCCATGTCCTGAATTGGCCAATGCGCCACCTCATTGCGCTCGGAATCGCCAGAGGCTTAGCTTTTCTCCACACAACGGCGATGGTTCACGGAGATGTAAAGCCGCAAAACGTTCTTTTCGATGCCGATTTCGAAGCCCATTTGTCCGATTTCGGGCTCGAACGTCTCACCGTCGCGACCCCAGCAGAGCCCTCCACTTCAACGACTGTTGGGACATTGGGTTACGTCTCGCCGGAAGCCGTGTTAACAGGGGAAGTGACCAAAGAATCCGATGTGTACAGCTTTGGGATCGTCTTGCTCGAGCTTCTAACCGGGAAAAGACCAGTGATGTTTACTCAAGACGAAGATATAGTCAAATGGGTGAAGAAGCAACTTCAAAAGGGTCAAATTACAGAGTTATTGGAGCCAGGATTGCTTGAGCTGGACCCTGAATCTTCAGAGTGGGAAGAGTTCTTGCTGGGAGTCAAAGTCGGGTTGCTTTGCACTGCTCCGGACCCGCTCGACCGACCCACCATGTCAGATATCGTCTTCATGCTCGAAGGTTGCCGGGTCGGACCCGACATCCCTTCCTCCGCCGACCCGACTTCTCAACCGTCGCCGGCGTAACCCGAAACTCTCCGTTTCCAAAACCCTTAACTACATTTTTTTCTTTTCTTTTTCTTTTTATTTTTAATTTAATTTCTTTTGTTTTCTTTGTTTTCCAGATTGTTTAACTGTAGTTTTGGTTGTGTTCTCTTGGCGTTTTTTCAATTTTTTTTTCCCTTCAGGCTTCGCACTTACTTTTTTTCCCTTTTTTTTTTTTTAATTTAATTTAATTTAATTTTTTAATTTCTCTCCCTCATTTATGCCGGCTTAAGGGAGAGTGTGGGGTCCACCGAGATTGAGCAAAGTCCAACTGTCTCAGTCAACTCAACGACGTAGACTGTCGCTGTTCATAAAGAGCAAAAGTATGGGGCCCAGATTCCTGATTCCCGCCAAACGCGAAGGACTATCCTCTGTTTCGGTCACGTGGCTTAAGTCTGCTAGTTCTTTGGCCTAATGCAAAAAAAAAAAAAAAATGTAGCCGTTAACATACAAGATCCAAATACACCCTGGCCAAACTTACAAAAAAGAAAAAAAGAGGAAGAGGTTTTTTATTTTTATTTGTTTTTTCTTATTTTATGTACTCCCTCCGAGGAGGCATTGGGCTTTGGAATAGAGCTGCCGCCCTCGAGGTTTTTTTTTTTTAAAGGTAGCAGCAGAGTAAGACTCGGTAGTAACAGTAGAAGAAGAAGAAGAAGACAAAGGACCCAAAATTTCAAGGTCCCACTGGATCAGCAGGGAATGGCAAAGTTCAGAGAGAGAGAGATAGAAAAGGTGTGGCCCACCACAACTACCCAAATAACTTTTGAACCTCTCTGTGAATCTTTTATAGACGCTGTTGAGAATTGATATTTGAGAGCGAAAATTCATCTGCTGTATTAGTTCCACCCATTTTTAGTACAGTACCTTTTCCATAGCATTTTGTTTATTTTTTATTTTATTTTCTTTATTTTTGGGGCTTGAAAAAAGGTAGATACATGCACGGAGAGAAAAAATATCTTAAATTTATTTTTATTAAAAGTGATTAAAAAACGTATATCTAATTTAAGGCTGTTTTTGCCTTTTCCGCATGTGTGTATGTATATTATGTGTGTGTGCACAGAGATAAGAGGGGCAATAACCGAGAGATTCTTTTGAAATGGCCCAAAGAAATTTAATCAAAAGAAAAAAACATGTAGGAGACAAGCTACTAGTGGGGAAGCAAGGAAATAAAATAAATAGAGCCACGCAAATATGCGGACAAATTATGTTGAATCTGAAGCAGTGACCGTTAAGTGTATTATAATACTCTGTTTACTGTACGACCTTTTTTTTTTTTGGGGAAAAAAAAAAAAAGATAAAAAATGGAAAACGTTTTACAGTACCTTGATGTCGATCCTTGGTTAATACAGCAGACAATATAATTCAATAATTTTGTAGGTACTGTTACTGTTTGTATTTATTATTGTTTTCCAGTACTGTGACAAGAGTACCCAAAAATTCATATCTAGAGAAAATTAGATATTCAACTTTTCTAATTATCCTCTGCTACTTCAATCACTCTTCTTAGTGAGAGACCAAAAAAGAAAAATATGCAAAGCTATGAAGATCAGCTGACTTTCTTTTAACATTTTTCTTGGTGTCAAATGTTTGGATGTCTATACAGAAGAAACCAACCTAACATGTTAACTGAACGATCTTTAATCACACTATTATCACTTTTTCTATAAGTTTTGAGTAACCTTTGACATTAAAAATGTAAGTAGTTGCCTAAAGCTAATGTTCTCATATTCACTTTTACTTTTATATATATATATATATATATATATATAGGTTGCAAATCCAATAAGTATTTTTTTTCTTTACCTACGGGTAGGCATTTTTTACAATGCTCTTAATGCTCTCTCTCTTACTTTTTACAATAAAAAAATGTGCATGCTAAATTTTCATTGGCCAAATTAATACTTATGCATAGGTAAAAAAAAAAAATACCTACTGAATTGGTGCCCATATATATATATATATATATATATAAATATATATACAAGATTTTGATGCAGGGCATTTGCTGCAACGATTGTCGTTTCTCTTATTTGTTGTCGTGTGGTCTGTTTGTTTTTGTTTTTGAGTTTATGTCGTTTTTTATTTCCACTTAATATTTAAACGACAGTGATTTACGTAGTAAGTCCTATGGTTATAACTCTTTCTCTAAAAGAGAGAATATACAGAGTTGAATATTGCTGAGATATAAAAAGTTTTACAGAGCATAGCTCTTCTATCCCTGTCAGCCATGGATTTGGCATGATTTATCCTTTCTGTTGCATCAATTGGTATCAAAGTCAAGATTAGATCCTTGGTATTGATGGCCATGGTCGGCAATTTGGATGGATCGATGACCCTGGCGGAACCAAGGCAATGGTTTTCGCCCTCAACTGAAAGGAATCGAAGATTCATGGGTACAAGGCGCTATGAAATTCGACGATAGGTGTGGTTGCTGATTTCGCGATGGGAGAAGCCGGAGCCAAGCTTCAGTGACAGTAAATGGTGGACAGAGTTTGCCTTCGACGCCGCTGTTCAGCGATCCTAGATAGAAGAATGTCTTGGATTTTGAAGTGAGAGTGCCTAACTGAATCCTTCAACATGATCAACGGAAGACAACAAGAGATATGTTACCACCAGTGAGGGTTTCACAATCAAATCTACTGTGTTCCAGTCGACAAGATTCCATAGATGATTATGGGGATTCAAAAACTTCAAGATGTTTTCCTAAAATTGTAGATTTTTACGATGTTGGTGATTTTTGTATTCCAATTTTTGATGGGTCTCTCAGAATGAAAGGCGTTATTGCTTGGATTGAAGAAGTAGATGACTTGTTTACTAATTTCTATGTACCACTGGAAAAACAAGCAAAATTGGTGTCGATTAGTTTCAAAGATTATGCTTCTTTGTGGTAATAAGCTGATAAAAGACATTCTAGTCCTGCTTCAGGTACTAATAACATACACACTCCTATAAGTACTAGCAAACTAGTCATACGCATAAGAATAACAGGAGACAAAAGTTAACTCAATACAGCTCAGAAGCCCGACAATAAATTGATCCAAGCCCAACTAAATCAAACATAGATAAGCAACTAAAATAAAGAAGTGTAAATGCAACCAAGATAAGACGCCATTTCAACATTTATATTATGCTTGGCTTATACTCCTACTTATTGTTTTAACGAATGACCGGATCATTTTATTGTACATTCTCAATAAAATCATAATATGCAAGTGACATACAAATATATGGAAGAGAGATAATATCAATAATGATCTTTGAAAAATGTACGGGGACACTGCCATGAAAATGGCTTCTAGGCTACGTCGAATTTATAAGTAGATACAGAAGACAGTAATTAATGGCACAGCCTAGCAAGCTTTATTTCAACGAAAACTCATCTAACCAGCAGAAGACTTTTGACTTTTTGAATGAAGCAATCAGAAGTTCATATGAAAGACCAATAAATTGGCATCACCACTTCAATGTAAGTTGGTCAGTTTCCTGACAAGTATGAAGTATCATGCAAATGCAATACGAACAATTTACATGCTAGAAAGAAGATTCAAGGAAACTTCTCTCTATTCTGCTCTCGATTGGCCAGCTCGTGATGAAAGAATGATACCGACAATAAGGCCATACAAAGCCAAAGCTTCAGCAAAGATGAGAATCAGGATCATTCCAACAAAAAGCTTTGGCTGTTGTGCGTTCGCTCTGCAAAAGAATTAAATTTCAGCCAGGTACATCATTCATAGTGCGTATTGGCTTTAAAATGAGTAGCACCACCATATATAATGTAAAAAGTATCGTTGTCTAGATTATACAGATAACAAAAGCATAAATCAACAGATGGTAGCTAAAAAATAAACCATGCATATAAATTTTCTGTCGAACTAACATAATGACAAAAAGTAACCAAACTCCGTGGAATGGACTGTCCAATTACGTAGCATAAGCAATGACTTTCTTCTGTAAAATTCGTTTAAGGCAAGATAATTACTTTTCCTCTGCGACCACAAAAATTAGGAACTATATGTCAATTCAGTTGTATCAACATCCATTATTTTTTCTTTTTATTTTCTCTTCTCGAAAAATAATTAAATTTTTATATCAATAGCCAGCTAAAGTTAGTAGAGTTAACTGCAAGACTCCAATACAATTCTTAAATAATTTGTAATTATGGTCTCCCTATAGTAACAACTCACTACGAATTTAGGCTACTACTAGTCATGACACACTGAACGGATTGTAGTTAACACTTAACAAACAGAGTGTATGTCTGAATGCGGACAATACAAATAAAATTATTATTGTCTCCCTAACAAAGTGTTAAATGTATACACACATTAAAAATAACTAAATACATACACACATAAACATTGACAAAATAGAAAGATAAATAAAATGACATTTCCAATGTCTTGAAATTCAGGGATCAATGACTCAAAACCAAAGCATTTCCCTTCATAAATAATTTGAGGGCTACGCAACAAGAGGTGATCTCTCCATCCCCATAAACCCTACCAACCTTGGTGAAGATTTGATGCCAAGACCAAGGGATTTTATAAACTCAACTAGTTGATAAGTCCAAATAATTGGCAAAGTTATTAGACTTATCATGTATTAACAGCCAAAGAGTTAATATTGTTATCATTATGCATCAATCACCATCCACAAGAAAATATAAACTTTTGATTAAAAAGGTCCCCTAATTCATTATTTTGACAAGTTAAGCAACTTGGGCAACCAGCACATAGTCTAAACAGATAATGACATCTTTCTTCTACATCGAACTCAGTAATGACAAATGAAAACAACCAACTAGAACACTACAAATTCCAATGAGTAAACAGAATGCAGAGTGATAAATACTAAAAGCAGGCCCTCCTCTTCCCTTACATATTGTCTAAGAACGTCATGTCAAATTAGATGAAGTGATCATATCTATGCTTACAAAAATATATATCTGGAAAAAGAAAGCTATCCAAACACATAATACCAAAAGATCAACACAGCTAAGCGTGTGATTCAGCAATTCACTGAAGGCACCCCAAGTCCTTAGAGAGATTTACTTGAATAGACATGTTGCATATAACATAACTTCTTCAAACGTCGCATTATAACTTTAAACATAGTAAAGCCAACAACAAAGTACACAATCATGCCTCACACAATAGATTCAATTACAAATTCCAAAAGAACTAACAAAATCGTAGTTGAAATTTTCAAACAAAAAGCAAGAAACAAAATCTGAAAAATACCCAACAAAAATCTAAACTTCAATAGCATAAAGGTAACGGTATATAGGAATGAAAAGAGAGCGCACCTAACACCGGCATCGCCGACGATACCAATAGCCATACCAGCAGAAAGACCGGCGAGACCACAGGCGAGACCAGAAGAGAGATGGGCATAACCATCAAAGAGGTAATACGACTTGGCTTTAGGGTTAATCCCAGTACTGATAATAACAGCGATAATTAACCCATAAATACCCAAAACTCCAGCCATAACAACGGGCACAATCGATTTCATCACGAGCTCGGGTCTCATCACGCCCATGGACGCCACGCCCACCCCGCTCTTCGCTGTCCCGTAAGCCGCTCCCATACCTACTCAAACAAAAAAACCCATCAAAATTTTGCAACCTAAAGTCATATTCCAAAAATAAATATAAATTCTAGCGCTGATTTTCATTTTTCATATTTTTTTTTCTCGGGAACCAAACGGAAAATTACAAGAGAAGACAAGGGCAGCTGCGGCGCCGAGAAAGCCGAAGAAGGGAGCAGTTTCGTCGCCGGTGAAAGTAGAAGACATTGCTGCGTTTAGTTAGAGAATTTGAAGATTGGAAAGTTGATCGGTGAGGTCTTTGGGTCTGGTTCTGGTGTATCAATGGAGTTAGAGATAGAGAGAGAGAGAGAGAGAGTTGAGACCCGGGTTTTGGCTATTTTCTTCTATAATACACCAGATTCGATTAGGACAGGTGTGGTGCAGGCAGTGGCAGGAAGCTTCCAACCCGGCCCACACCGTGTATGCTCTAGTTTCTCACTATTAAATTCCAAAATAAATTGAAATGGGCTTTTATTGGGCCAAAATATGGGACCTACTTTCTTGATTCGTTTTGTTCTTTGGCCCATTGGCTGTCCAGTTTTAGAAATGGACCTAACTAGTTGATGTAGGAATCTAAGATAAATAACTACAATCCAGAAAGAAGAGCGATTGTTCGATCAAAACTCTTCACCGAGAATTCAATGAAATGGCTCAAAGCAGTCTGCCCCCAAAACAGAAGAAACCACGACTATATCACCGTATTACTAAATAACCACATTGGCATTCGACAAACTATGATAACTAACAAGCTCGTAGGGAAGTAGCTATAAATAAACATAAAACGACATAACAAAAGAGAAACGACAAAGCATATTGAGGTTTTAAATGACAATGCTCCTGCATTACTAGCATCGTTTTGGGCCAAAATGATTTTCCAACAAATACCTTGTAGAATGACTCTTTAGGAGTATTACAATATTAGTGACGTATATATAGCCGCTATATTAATGGCTGATAATTGGCCTCAAAAGGTCATAAATTTGTAGTCATGAAATTTAGTGAGCACCGTCGGTAACATTATAACATTACTAGAGAAGAGAAGTCATTTGGCCCAGATTACTCCAAATTAAGTTTATTTCCCTGTCCAGCTTACTAGAGTACCGGACTAGCTTTGGAGTCAATGTCTAAGTTGCTATAGAATTTCACGTCCAAGACTTTGCTTTCTGTGTAGAAAAACTTTAGTGATTAATAGATTTGGAAAATCACTAATGTTAAGGATTTACTTGGAAATATTTTATATTTTCAAATGTGAGGTGAAAGTGTAGAATCTATAGATGTTCTCAAGAGTTTTGGTGAGTTATTTACTATTCATTTAATTTTTAGAAAACAAAGAGCCAAAATTTCGTCAAGCCAGTTCAAAATATTCATCATTAAATGTTCTAGATGCACGAAATGAGTTGTTTCTTTCTTTTTTTTTTTTTTTCGTAACTCAATTTATTAGCTCGATTGTGCTATTTCATTGCTACTGCTATTTAGCTTGGAAAGTTGCAGCAAAAGAAAAAATATGATACCCCGCAAAGGGAAAGTCAATGAGGCTTTGATTTTTTAATTAGCTGTATGAATTTAAGTAGTCGGTGCATGGTTTGTTATTACGTTTTAAAGACAAAAAATATGCAAGTTGTGATGCATAGTGCAAATATTTTGGGAAAGAAAAGGCTTATTAAAAAGAATATAACGTAAAAAAAAAAAAATATTGATGAAGGACCACATGTTATTGATTACCATTTATGAGTTCGGAATTACTAGTCCAACCACCATAATCGATCATTTCCAATACCATTTATGAGTTCGGAATTACTAGTTCAACCACCATAATCGATCATTTCCAACCCTTCTAAGGAAAATATGGTTTAATTTTTTTTAAGGTAAAAATATTGTTTCATTTGAATTTACTCCGATGTGCAAAAACGGATAATGTGTAAAATTCTACATAAATATAGGACACGAAAACGGATAATGTGTAAATTTCTACATAAAGTTTGAAGGAAAGTGTCCAAATTATCTCATATAATGGCGGGCTTGGGTAGGGATATAATGCTTACAGTCAGAACCCGCCTCAAAGCTAATGCGGGCCCAACTCGAACTTCTAAATGGATCTCACTAGGAGTAATTCGGCCGAAATGACTTCAATGAATTATTCAAAAGTGAAATTAGGCTCAGTATCCATTTTGTTCCCCTATATTTTACCAATACTTACTTTTATATTTTAATAGTTTCAGTATCCATTTTGTTCCCTTCTATTTTACAAATAGTTACTTTTATATTTTAATAGTATCATACATATTTTTTTATGTATATATTTCATGTATAAAATATGAGTCATATATATTTAATATTTACAGCGAAAATATATACATGGTATACACTGTGAAGTTTATTGGTTTCTAGGTATAACTTTTTCATTTATACATGGAATATATTTCGTGGAATACATTTTTCAAAAACGAGTATAAATAAATTAAAAATAGAAAGCGGGAATTTATGTACTTTTTCCTTTTCAAATTGACTTTTTTTTGGTTGTTACAATATTAGTGGCATATAATTACTATATTAGTTATTAGTGATTATAATAATTAAGTCTTTGTCATTAATATTGTAATAGTCTGAAAAATATCATTTTACAAAATACTCTTAAAAATATTATTTTATAGTTCACCAAGATTAAAGTGCCACTATTGAGGTCTATTTCCTAAAATTACTCCCTCATCTTGAGTAAATGACTTATTTTATTTTATTTTTTATTTTTGGAGAGATGTTAAGAAAGTATTCGTTCTTATGTTTAATTTTAAAGAGGAAATTATATTTTATACAATAAAATTTCAAAAAAAGTGGGAAAGAAAAATATTGGATTTTAAAATTTTTTAAAAGTCTCAAATTTATTTAGAGAAATATTAAATTTAAAATAATTATAAAAATAATATTTTTTTTTTATGAATTAATGAGGTACTTGAGATTGAGGTAACGGGTCAAATTAGTTTAGGTAACCAAACTGGTTATCTCGAGTATCTTCGGAAGATATCAATTTTAAAGAAAAAATAATATTTTTTAAGATATTTTTTAAAAGTTGAATTTTTATAAATAAATTTTTAAAAAATAATATATCTCTCGTAAATTTGGGTTTTTGAAAAATTCAATCATATGGGATTTTTAAATTTTTTGAACTTTGGGGCTTGACTTTTGCTTTTTTTTTTTTTAAAAAAAAAAAAACCCCCTAATTATATATCTTGATATATAGTTAAAATGCTAGTAAAAGACGTCATGTGTTTTGCACGTGACATTAATTACTAAGTGGATATTAATTATTAGTTTTTCTTTTTTGAGCAATAATAAATTTCTAGGGGTAAATGGAATGAAAACATAAGTGTCCGTACTTTCCACTCTTTGCATCTTATGCAAGCATATATTGAGAGAAAAAAAAAAAATTTACTTTTCTGCCAAAAGATGCATCATATATACTATGTATACTTATGGGCTGAGCTTTTTATGAATGAAAAAACGGAGTAGAGATTTTAAAAGTTTGAATAAAGTGTCAATCACATTTAGAAGACCTTGCTTAGAATATTAGTGATAGCATCCAGGCGGCTAGCTCTGCAGATCTTTCAAATGACAAAAGGAATCCTGATGACGACTTCCTCTTTCACCATTCATGCTCCATTCCCTTACTCGAAGTGCAAGAGTTGATGATTCCACTGCATAATGCATGTTTTATGAAAATTTCATTTTCATCAAATCAGGCACTCTCGTTTTTCATACCAATGGCCAAAGGTGATTTCAAGAGCCATAACTTAAATCTCCAAGTGAACTAGAAAATTATATTTCAAATCTTACTACTATTGAATAATTTTAATTGTGTGAAATTTTTTTTAAAAAAAATAAAGGATATAGACTTAAGTTTAATTGCATATTAGTTTACTACAAGGGAAACTATTGCTCAATTAATTTTTGAATTACATCCAAAAAATTTTTACAGCTGAGCTTTGATTGTTCTCCTTCTACTCTCCACCAAAAAACTTTGAAGCTAAGCTCAGAGATATTTACAATAAAAAATATGCTTCATTCAGGGTTTAGTTTTTTCAAAATAACTTAGCTATATAATGTACATTATTTATGTTGGATACAAACTATGGATCATTCACCAATTATTTGGTGACTATCAGAGAGTCTAGCGACATTGTATTTCACAAAAACCTGGTCATGCTCGTTGTTGTTTCCATGTTTTGATCTAGACGACGTATTCTTTGACGCTTGAAATAGTAGCCAAATTTTCTAAATCCACAAGTTCATAATATAAAGATGTAATCTTGTTATTATAAAGTATAAGTTAATAGTATTAGATAACAAACCTCAACAGTGTGTTCTATTAGTTGTTTTGACGAGCAACATAAAAGTTCTTTGCATTGTCTCCAAAGATAGTTGCAGATATTACCCCAGATGTGTCGGTAAGTTCAATTTGGACGCAACATCTATAATATCAGTATAAGCATTTAATTAGTAGTAGCATGCTAAAATATATAGTCGTTTGATATATATGGACTACAATTAATTCCTTGTACAATTGTGTGACATTAACTATTTGTACATTTGCGTTTGTTCTTGGAGCAAGTGACGTATACAAACTTGCTAACTAATAAAATGAAGTTTATTCACAAACCTAATCTATTTGATATCTATTTGATTGTTTGACAAGTTTCAGCTAATAATTAAATCACTTGCCAAGTTCTTAGAATATGAAGCTCGTCTAGGCATTTCTATAGGCTACTAAGTCTATAAAATTGAAAAGAATGTTGGTACGCGGATTATTTTAAGTTTTGATTCGTTCATCGTAGCCTTGTTATCAGTTAGTTTAGTTTAGGCTCTTATTTCTTATTTTATTTTTTTGTAATAAGAGTCTACATTAAAGGGAAAAGGACTGGAAGCTTGACAACCCCAAGCAAGCAACCAAAACAAAAGTGGCCTATAAAACTACGTAGCCCTATTCAAAATACAATCCGGAAATACAGCAAAGGACTGGGCACTCGCTGCCCAAGCTACTAGATTATGGGCATGAATATTAGCTTATCGGTGGATGTAGCACAATTCCCAGCACTTAATCTGTTTTAACAAGTTCCTAACTTTGTTAACCGGTTTCATTATTTCCCAAGGAACTTCTTCAATTAATCCCAAAAAATAATCAATAACCTCCTTACAATCTGATTCTATCACAAATGCCTCCTATTTGTTTGAGATGGCCAGATTAACTGCCAATAGAATGGCTTGAGCTTCAGCAAGTTAAGAGTTGGTTCAATCCAGTTTTGTGTGCAAAACATATAACCATCTCTCCATAATGATTCCAGTTATTGACAACTATGAGACCATTTTAAATAAAGACCCCAAAAATCAGATTAACAAAGTAAAGTTCAGAATAATTATCCAAGAGGCAAAAAAGATTTATACTTAGTTTGTCCATGCACCTTCTAAGCCATTTCAAGTCAGGAATGTTATAAGCTTATAATTATTAAATCTACAATATCTTTGTAGAATCTATTAAAAAAGCTTAATAGATAATAATATTGATACTCATCTTAGTAGAATCTATTAATAACCTTAACTGTAACATCTTTGAGAGAACCTAATCTGTCACAACTGAAAATTTAAGATCATGATTTTTAGTAATTTTATATGAATATAATAATAAACAGTGATTTTACAAAAATCCAAAATATCAAGTACTTCAAATTTTTATTTTTGGTCCTCAAGTTAGTATAAATTCTTTAACTAAGAAACTTCTCATTAATTTTCAGTTATTCAAGAAAATGTTCATTAGAGTTTAATAAGATTTTTAGTTGATTCATTTGGAAACCTATTAAAAAATCATAAATTTTGAGAAAATAAGTTTAATTAAAGTTTTTAGTCTAATGTCCAAAATAAATTACATAAAATCATTTATAGTTCAAAGTACTCAATTTAGTAACAAAACTATCTTCATACATCCACTTAGTAAATATACTAATCTTGGCTAAATAATTTTGACATAGAAAAGAAAAGTGATATAAAATAGGAACCAACCAAGGAAGATGTATAAAACTACAAGTATATACTAAATATGCTTGTCAAGCCACCATGACAATTACCATAAATAATTAAATACCTGAAAGTGAGATGAAGCATAAGGTGAGTATGTGAATGCTCAGTAGAGATTCAATTTCAAGTTTTTAACCAGTATAAAAACACTTACTTTTCCTGCATGGTCAGTAAAATACTAATCCAATTAAATTCATTTTCCAAAAGATCAATCATTTCAAACCATTATAAAACACTATTTTAATTCAGTATATATTATTCAAGTCTTCACAAATGCACATAATATTTCTTAATTCTGTAATATCTAATGCTCATGATATATGAGGGTTCTAACTATCTATTCGATAAATGTGAGTTTTCTTTTTCTTTCTTTTTTCTTTTCCTTTTATTTTCCAGCATTTTATTGAAATATCGTGATTCCAATGTTTAATGTTGGAATATTGTGATTCCAGTATTCATAATATTAGAACACCGTGAATCCATCGGTCACGTGAGATAAATGTGCATTACAATACTATATGAATGACATGAATTAGAATATGTAGCATTTTCTACAAATTTACAAATAGACCATGCAATGATTTTAATTCAATCCAAGTTTGGTTCTCAAATCTCAATTTTTATTCTATTTATATTTTTCAAAAATTTTAGCAATATAATAGCTGTTTTTTTTCAAAACCCATAAAATCTAATTCCTATATCAAAATCCGAAATAAAATATATAATACGTCAATCAGTGTGATATGCCAAATGGTTCCAAGAGCATCGTGATTCCAGTGTTCTTATTAGAATACCGTGATTCTGTCGACCACTTGAGGTGAATGTATATTACAATACTATATGAATGATATAAATAAGAATATGTACTATTTTCTACAAATTCACAAACAGACCATGCATTATTTTTAATTCAATTCAAGTTTACTTCTTAAAACTAAATTCTCATTTCATTTATATTTTCTAAAACTTTTGGCAGAATAATAGATGTTTTTATCAAAACCCATAAAATCCAATTCCATCAGAAAATTGTTCTAAAATAAAATATGTGGCACAATAACTAGTATGACGTGTCTTATTGACAATTTAATATCAAATCAGATCCAAAATAATGTACATAAATATATTTTTTTGTAATTTTTTTATAAAATTCCATATTTATTCAAAATATGAAAATTCATATCAAAACTGATTTTAAATTCAAGTAATCAAATCTCTACCATGACAAGATAGCGATACAACACTATGGAGTATGTTTGGTGTTGTTTAACATTCATTCAGAGGGTCGGGGGTCGTTTTCAAACTCTTGATTGCTCACTTCGAAATATCATTTTTCTAATAGAGACTCAAATCGAGAGAAAGACCTCACTATTGAATTTCCTGCATCTAAATTAGCTAGGTTAGATATATAACTTGACCAATTCAGGCTCAAGCTGAAATCTAACCCCATAATATATAAAACGAGACGAAATCAGTATCATCTGATCTTGTTTTCTGTGCCCGCCACTAGACATAGGCAATATATCTCATTTTTCATATTTTCACTAATATATCATAAATATAAAGTTATTTGACAATCTAATAGTCGGGGTAAAAAAAGTCAAAAAACCTAAAAGTAAAAAGCTTAAAACTATCAAAAATAGCAAAATTCAATTCAGACAACTTCGAATTGAGATATATATAGCAGATGTTCCTTGTGTCGAGAAGAATTAGATGCAACTGGTTCCTAGGACTGAGGTGGCCGGAAACGCTGTCAATGGCCAAAAATGTCTGGTGTAATTTTTCTGCGATTTTTGACAACTAGGTCTTTTGGCGCACTCATAGTTTGGTAGCTTGATCATCCGAAGCTGGTAGTTCTTCCTCGAGGCTTGGCGGCAATTGTTGGTAACCGGAGTTACTTCATCGATGAGCAACTCATGGTAATGTCTGGTACGTCAGGGGGAAGAAGAGAGAGAAGTTGAACAAAAGAGAGAAAAAGAAAGAGGGGAAAGAAAGGGTGGAAAGGTGTCACCCTTATAATGGGCATTTGTTTTGCTTTGAAGTCCCTATTTACAAATTATTTCAAATCCGCTCCTTAAATTTATTGTTTAGTCCCTATTTTTCAAATTTTCTTTTATATAAATCCAAATTTAAATTTTGAATTACGAAATGACCAAGATACCCTTATTTAAAAGGGGTTTTTACATAACTAGTGAAATTGAACAAAGAGAACTATATAATAAAGCACCCACTCTCTTTATGCCGTTAATTATAAGGCTGTATGAGCCATAACAAAGAAGTATCAAGAGAATTAATAAAGCATAAAACTAGGGTAAGAAATTAATTTGAAAATATTAGCGAAAAGAGAGCTTACGTACCATATAACTCTCATAGCTTTGAGAAGATCCAACCGAATAAATTGAATAGAAGAACTAGAAGTTAAAGAATTAATCACCGTTATCATAGCTACCCCTACCGTCCTAGATACGTTAAGAGAGATGAATAGACAAATAGGGGGAAAATGGAGACAAATAATAGAAAAGTAGAGACTCCTTGAGAATGCATTGGCACCTAGAAGAATAGTAAATTATTGACAGTTGGCTTGTTTTAAAATTGACAGCTAGCATTGAACAATAGAAAAGATGGATATAAATTAGACTGGAAAATTCTTTGCACGAGAAGCATCTCCAGCACTCCTTAGAATCACAAAAGTCACCGAAAAACCCAAAAAAAAAAAAAAAATCCAATGAAAGTGCCAAATTATCCTGCTCTAAATAATAAGTTTCTTAATTTATTAAACTTGAAAAAAAAAGAGATAAAAATAACTAAAAAGACTAGGATATAAATGGAAGAAAGGATATAAAACTAAAGATTAAAAAACATGTATTTTATGAAAGTTAAGTCTTAAAACGAACATCCGGTCTTTCTTTTTTTTTTTTTTTTCTTTGAAGTTAGGCTAAAATGGAGAAAACTCAAAGAAAGATGAACTTAAAAGTTTTTTTGTTTTTGATCCAAATGACATTTGAAAGACTACTTTTAATTCTTAGATGAATTCTTTTGGACGAATTATAAAATTTATTACCTTTTATGACCTCCTATTACCAGAAGTCACAAATATTTTATAGTAGTCTTTTTTTGATGAAAAAAAGAAAGTTCTAAAAAAGGGGCAACCAATGTTTATCATACCTCATGAACATTATCATAGGAACCTCTTAACACTAACTAGAATGGTCGCTGAAGGCCTTAGTCGACAGGCCTTATCCTTAGAAGAGGAGCAATATATATTACCACAGCTCCACCAAATATTATTAGGAGTTAGGAGTAAGGTTACATAGAGAATGGTCCTAGACACTTGTACAGCGATACCACCTTGTTGTTATCATAGGTCCTAAATATTGATAGGAATATTTGCCAAATATCATAGATAACGGGCTCTATCCTTCAGAAGGGGAGGGCATGTACTCTATATCAGATACTAGGCTGACACCGATAGAAAATATATGAATATATGACACTGATAGAAAACAATCACTCATGATTAAGGTAACTAAAAGTGTCATCCAACACTCACACCCTTGACCACAAATTCATTTACAGTAAATCTTATCGCTAGGCTACCCTATTTAATGGTTATAACTAGTCGTTATAATAGGTTATAACTTTTATAAATTCTCTTTTAGCGAGCCCAAAATATTTAAATTCAGGGGACACTAGCTTTTCAAAGCATAATACTATTTTAGAATCAGTATATTTAACTTGTTCATTTTTAAAGCTTTTCATGAATCTCATTGGAAGTCTTTTTGTACACACCATTGTACAAATGATCAATACTAACTACCACTAGCTTTTCTCATTGACATTGTAGTAATTCTTTTTTTTCACTTTTAACTTATTTCTGCACTGACACTGGACAGAAAAGGAGCAAGAGTCCGCTCAAAGTAAAATAATTATGAGGGGTTTGATGGAGTACTTCACCACAAACGTGTGGGATGCTTAACATTTAATGCACAGTGATTATGAATAATATCAACCTTGACACCAGAAAATAAAACTAAAATAAGACAAAATAAAAAGACTATTTATAATAAAGACAATCTTCTACTTGATTTTTCTTGCTTTCAAAATCATTCTATTTTGTTAAATACAAGTTGTAGTGCTCAACCGTGATCCTTCCTCCCAAAACCCCAAAAAGTGTACTTAATTTGGGTTTCATTGATTATGCTTATTGGGGATTGTTATAATGAATTGGGATATGATTAATCTCATATTTACCTGATGAAAAATGTTGTGTTCATGTCACTATATAGTACTATTGTCTCGATGAAGATGTGTATTAAGGCCACACGTTTGTCTGGGATATGCATGTTATATATGGGGCCAGGCCGAGACAAAATATATGTGAAGGAAGCCCATTGAAGCATCACTGAGAAATAATTATAAGCTGGGGTTTGTGGACATTCCCTTTAACCGAAATGAAATCATTCTATACGATATTGCTTTCCATAACTTTTATTATGAGCCCATTTTCCCCTGCTGCAAATATTTCAATGAGTGTAATTGGATACAGTTTCTGTGGGATCAATCCATTTCTGAATTTTATGGAATGGGTCGGTTTGATTTTTCAAGTTTAGTAATTGTTACCCTTTAATGTTTATTATTATATATTATTTTCTTTGAAAAATGTTACCCATGAATAAAACCGACTCAAAGATGACTTAGCTGGAAAATTTTAGATAAATATCGGAAGACATAGTCCCCTACTTGCTAACATTCACGTCACTCAAATTTATAGAAGACAATACCATTTTGTGGAAGCTAAGCTTACTAAGAGAAAGTTCACTGGTAAGAAAAATTCAATAAAGAAAAAGAAGGAAATATTTCTTTTTAGAGAAAAAAAAGGTAAATATAAGAAAGAAAGAATATTCAGACACACTTTTTGACAAACTAGCACAAACAACGTGTCTAATCAGTGCTAAAATTAATGTATCTAGAAACAAAAAGCTATAGAGGCATGTAACTTTGCATCACAATAAGCAACAAAACAGATCTAACAAGTCAATTCGACGCGCTCTCGAATATTATTCCATTTGGACCCCTCATTCAAAATCTATCAAACTTTGGAAAATCATATACATTATTACGAATATACGTAGATGATCTATATCAAATACAAAATATTTTTATTACTTATATATTATTTTGACTAATAAAAATTTATATGCATATTTTTTATAATAAAAAATAAAAAAATATTAATAATACATCTTTTTTTATATATTTTATTATAATTTTTGAATCGATGATAAGTATATATATTTATTTAAGGTTTTACACGAAGCTTGGCGAAGTAGGAGCCAACGCACCGAAAACCCACCAATCCATCAACTTCTGTGTTCTGCTTTAGGAGTTAGGACCCGATGAACTCGTGATCTGTAAACATCATGGCACCAATTACTGGGCCATTCCAGTTTTACACCTATACAGTTCCTATTGATCCTGAATAGCCTATCTATCTATATCAAACTCAAATATTAGTCTTTAAGCTAGTACTATAATGATCTATGAACATTTACAGATCCCAATCCACATATGACACATCTATGTATGTATATATAGCGGTACCGGACAACATGTGCCTGAAAAACTTTCTTTCAAATTATGAAAGTTCCAGGCAAATTTATGTGTTAGTTTATTGCCTCCTGCACTGTGATCCAGTTAAATCTCTTAGGCATCATAAACAGGAAGTTCTACCTTCTATTTTTTCCCCATACTTTTCCTTCAATAAAGAGTGATGAGAGAATTCGAATCTTAAACTTTCCTATTGAAGATGAATATGATTACTAATCAGACTTAATTTACGACTATAGTTATAAGAGAAATCGAACCTTAAATTTTACTATCGAAGATGAATATAATTACTAATTAGATTTAGTTTACGACTACAGTTCTAGTTTATATTGCTTAATTGTAGTTTTTAATTTATTTTTTCACCATTTCTTTTCTTTTTCTTTTTTGTTTTATTCTTTTTCTATTTATGGCCTTAATTGTTTTCACATTTTATTGCAACTTTCCTTCATTGATGCACCAGAATGAGTACCTAGGTACAACCTCCAACACTCTTCTCTCTTTTCCTAGCTATATGTTGCTTTCTCTGATAATAATGATTCTAACATCAAGACATATATATATATATATATATATATACAAATTTGCGAGAAATTATATTCTACCATTTGAGAAAGAAAGTGTTAATATTTATATTACCCAATTTGAAGAAGTATTATAATTACTCATATACCATTTTTTTTTCAATCAATCCCAACTTTTCGAAATTCTGATCATACATTTAGATTAGTCACTCAGGGTATCCACTCTAATTCAAATCATGAATAATCATCACCTCATAGAAGGACAAAATTTTTAGAGGTAATGTATAAAGCTTTTCATAATCTTCGCTCCAACAAGTCTAGAAAAGATACAAAATTTTTCCATCAAATGTTTCAAAAAAAAAAAAATTGTTTTTACCTTTAATATATATAGAGTTATAATGATCATAGCGATCTGTTGAGTGAAAATGCTAGGGGCCGGGAGGTCTAGAAAGTAAGATAATTTATTTCTTGCCAAAAAAATGTTAGAATTAGTATACCTACAAGAGGTGCAATTATAGTATATATTATAGTGCATGGCCGGCCCTTTGAAAGAAGCTTTTGCTTCACACCTCACTCTAAAGAAAGAGTTGAGTAATAGTACTATATAGCTATATAGGGAGAGTGAAATTCAAGTGTTGTCCAGTAAAGGGGGAAAAAAGAAAAAAAGAAAACTATTTGAGTCAGCAAATTGATATATGGTGATTAATTTCTCTTCACCAACCACCATCAACCTTTGCTTTTATTTAAACAAAAACAAAAAAAAAAAAATAAATAAATTAAAATAAACTATAAGAAACTCTAAAAAGGTTAGATTGTAATTTTATTAATTATATTGAGAGAGGGAGAGAGAGAGGGTGTTTGGAGAAGGGTCTGTGTCAAAAAGGGTTAAGATCCTAATAGGACCCCCAAAGGATCTCCTTTTGCTGGTTACGCAAACACCTTATGGTCCATTTCCAAATTTTTATTTTATTTTTCCAATTTAAATTTTTGGAAATATGTAGAGAGAGAAAGAGATGCTCTCACCGCCCCAGCTATGAAGGAGAGAGAAGTACGGGACCCGTTTGTGGTGGGAACCACGTGGAGAGTTCAATGATGCGGTCCGCCGCATGATTGGCGACCCCGGCCGACCACCACCGTCCTACGTGGACTGCGCGTCCACATCACTAGCCATACGTCTTCGATCGCCTCCAGCTTCAAGCTTTAGGCTCCCCATAAACTACTTTTATTTATATATATATATATATAAATATATCTTTTCCTTTTATTTTTCCCGATATATCCTCCATGATATCACCGACGATCTACGACGTCGTATTTGTTCACTACATCACTACTCCATAGTCCATTCTCTTCGCTACCAAGTAGTAGTAGTAGTACCCACGTCGTTTTCTCTCCGGGTCGGTCAATGTTCAAACTTGGGTTAAGGCCAATATATAATAAACATGTCCATGCATATCCCTTTCATGGACCGCCCGTGTGTTTATATATATATATGTTTGTGCATACATATTATATTATACTGCATAATATCTCTTGGAAATTCTAATTAATAACATGCATATTAAATATAAAATTATGTATCTGTCTATAAATATACACGTAGATATATTCATTATATTCAGTGATATGTATTGAAAAGGAAAAGACTGTTGTCATTTGCAATATTGTAGTATAATTGTCTGTGTTTACTGATAGTGGTTTTGGGTTAATGTTTCAACATCATTGCAATATTTTACCTAATATTTTTGAACGTATTTGTCTGAATTTTACAGCTGCCATATGATTGAATATCTATTCAATTAGTTGTATTTTAATCAGAAATATCAATGATTAATATTTGCCTTGTAGGAAAATTATATTCACATATTTCTTTCTTATTTAGGCTTGTTTTAATGAAGATTGATTATTGAGTAATTGCTAATATTAATTGTTTAATATTTCTACAAATAATCAATCTCGATTTTAATCAATCAAATTTTATTTTTTAGGCTAATTCTATAGGATTGTTTAGACAACTTACATTTTTATAGAAACTACCTTATTGTATAAAAGTATAAATGCTTATCTCTTGAGTTGTCATTTCCTTATTTATTCTTAGTTGATTCTTATTGTATATTTGATTGATTTGTGTGAAAAACAGAATTTTTATTTCAGATAACAAATCAATGTTTCTTCTAGAAAGGTTACAAATCTGATTGTTTAGACAAAGCCGATGTGGTTACATCACTATACAGAATCGACAATAATTTTAGATAAATCTTGATTGCGAAAATCTTATCCGTGACTGATCTAATTAACTTCCAATCAAAATTTATGATGAGTAAAACATGTTTTGCAAATTGCCAAGGAATGAAAGATCTCAATCACTATAAATAGGAGTCCAGGTTAGAGTCCTAAGTATACCATGTATGTTTAAGATTGCCATTAGAGCAATATTTAGTTAAAATTTGTCCATACTTTGTTTGGTAAGACTACGAGGGATTTTTAGTCGTGAGAGTGCTTCGAGAGAAGTACGAGCACTTCGGGAAAAGTGCAACAAATCTTCGGGAGAAGGCAGGTTCTATGAAATCTGGAAGAAGTTCAGACAGAAGGAATCACATTAAGTCGAGGAGAGCTTGCTAGACGGATTAGTGAAGGAGTATTGGCATGTTGCAATATTTAAGAGAATGAATCTTTTAAATTTGATTAGTGTTTGTACTTACGTTATTCTTTACTAATAGGTTTATTTCTCTAGGCATGGCCTCTTGGATGTAGGCTATCGAGAGATAATTGAACCAAGTAAAAATATTGTGTGTCCAGTTTTTACTTTTCAGTGTTATAACATCTATATTATAATTTTCCCCATATTCACCTTACATAATTAATTGGACAATTAATTATATTCAATAAACATACTAGAAACGATCGTAACAATTAATATCAAAGAGGGTCACTAATAGTTTGTTTTGTGAGATTTTGTAGGTTTTTGACCGTATTTTTCAAGTATATCGTTTCTTGCTGAAGGAGGGTCCATTACACGCCCTCGACTACTTTATGATATAAGTTATTTATATTGAAAGGTACGTATGAAGGCATTCGTCAGGGCTATTGATAGAAAGCTTAGAGATCCGTTCTTATTGGTTGGAGTCCTCCAACTACTAAGGACAATGAATGGAAGAGTATTTCTAAACATGTATTTAATTGATCATCTGATGATGACAAACTTGCTAATTTCAATTCTAAAGCTATACATGCCATTCTTAATGGAGTTGATCCAACTTGAATCAAAATGATTATAAATTGTGAATCTACAAAAGAGGCATGAGACATTTTACAAATTCATTTTGAAGGTTCTAGAGATATTAAAAAAACCAAATTGGTCATTTTATCTTCTAAATTTGAGGAATTAAAAATGAGAGATGATGAAATCTTGTCTAAATATTTCAATAAATTGTATGATATTTCTAACGAGGCTTTTGCTCTTGGAAAATATTTTTCAGATACTAAAATTGTTAGAAAAATATTTCAATTTTTGCCTGATAGATTTCAACCAAAGCTCATAATCATTGAAGAGAGCAAGAACCTCGACACTAAGAAGGTTGAGAAACTGATGGGATACTTGCAAATATACGAGATAAATATCAAACATAAGAAAAAAGATAAAACTATTACCCTTAAAGTAGCCTTAGAGTCAGCTTTAAGTAAAAAAAGAGATAGTGATGTCGAGTTTGCTCTATTAACTAAAAATTTCAACAGATTTTTAAAGAAAATGGGCAACAACTCAAACAAAGGTAAGTCCACTACACCTAAATCTAATTTTTCAAAAGATAAAAAAAAGGCATTCAATGCAGGGAGTGTAAAGGGTTGTACAAACTCCCTAAAAAAGAAATATAGGGCTATGACTACCTCTTAGAGTGATGAAGAATTTGAAGACAGCCAAGAGGAAGGTGAAACACGTGTAAGTAATTATGTTACTTTTGGTGTTTTATTAGTTTCAGATAACACGTGTTCTATATAGAGTTCTGCAAATAATGTTACAATACAGCCTGCATCTGGCAATAATGTGGTAACATCAGACAGGGTATATGATTCTGACAATGATAAATCCGAACTATTTTAAGAATCTATTTAAAAATCCTATGAGAATATGTATTCTCAATGGATTAATATTGTTGAACAGAATAGATCTCTTGATAGAAGAGTTTCTACACTCATTCAATACAAGGAGAATGCTAAAATAAAGATCTAGAATTTAGAAACCTTAGTGGCTGAAAGAGAGACAAAAATAAAAAAGGTTTCAATAGAGCTTGAAAGGAATCAAGAGTACTTAAAAAGCTAAATTCTAGGATGGCAAAGTTAGATCATATTTTATATATCGGTAAATCTGAGTCAGATCATCGAGGACTCGGATTTAAAAGTGAGTTTTCAAATTCAAAAACTGTTTTTATTAAGAAAATCTGTTTCTAACCCAATTGCAGGAACCAATACTGATGTTATAATATAGAAGAAGCTTCATATTGTAACTTACAATAAATCAACTGCAATATCAAATTCTAGAAAACATGCTAACGTGGCAATACGAAAAAATCTCTTGTTACAATACATAACAGACTAGTAGGATTTAATTCCATAAAAAACTATGGTAAGTTCATTCCAACTTATCATTTTTGTGGTATTAAAGGTTATATTAGACCTAGGTGCTTTACTACGAGGAATTTTTTGGAAAATAGCTACTATTCACATAAAATTCCAATTAAAAAAAACACTAAAGAAAAAGATTGATTTGTCAAGAAAAACAAGTAAAGTTTGGATTAAAAAATCTAAATAAATTGTTTTAGATCTTTCACTTATTTTAGAACATGAGATACTAACGATTAGTATTTTGATAATGGATATTCTAAACATATGACAGGTGATAAATCTATTCTTGTAGACTATAAGTTAGATACCAGAGGTGTTGCAATAGTCAGTGAAGGTGTAAAAGGAAGAGTTCTTAGAAAAAGAACTTTCAATATTGAAGGATTTCCTAAAATCAAGAATGTTTTGCATATTAGGAGACTTATGGCTAATTTGACTAGCATAAGTTAAATTTGTGATTTAAATTTTAAGGTTAATTTCACTCGTGATAAGTATTTTGTTTTTGATGAATATGGTAACTCAGTTTTGGAAGGATTTCAATCCAAAGACATTTATTATACTTTGAAAAAATCACATTCATTGCATCTGTGAAAGAATCTGATTTGTGGCATGTTATTAGAAACTTAGTTGAGAATAATTTATTTTTTTAAAACATATTGAAATTAACAAATAGCTAGTAGATATTTTTATAAAAGCTCTAGAAATTCGATCCATGTGAACTAATATTGTAATATTAGATAGTCAAAGTTAAAAATATTATTTGTGAAAACCCAAAAGATGTTAAGAAAACGATGAATTAGTTTTGCATATTGGGAGACTTATGGTGAATTTGATTAGCATAAGTTAAATTTGTGATTTAAATTTTAATGTTAATTTCACTCATGATAAGTGTTTTGTTTTTGATGAATATGATAAATCAGTTTTGGAAGGATTTCAATCCAAAGATATTTATTATACTTTGACAAAATCACATTCATTGCATCTGTGAAAGAATCTGATTTGTGGCATATTATTAGAAACTTAGTTGAGAATAATTTTTTTTTAGAACATATTGAAATTAACAAATAGCTTGTAGATATTTTTATAAAAGCTCTAGAAATTCGATCCATGTGAACTAATGTTATAACATTAGATAATTAAAGTTAAAAATATTATTTGTGAAAACCCAAAAGATGTTAAGAAAACGATGAATTAGTTTTTATTATAACTTATTTTTATGCACAACTCTTGTTATTTTTACCATGCAAATATTCCTAGATAGTTCTAAAGAAAGATTGAAGATCCTTGATAGTTTTATGACTGACAAGTGTGACATGTTGATCTCAGTTTTATTTTGTAAATACAGGTATCATGATCAGAAACAATAAGTTACACTGATATATGAAAGCCATCTATAAGTAATCTGAGCTTATGTATCACAAATACAATAAAAAATTATCAACAATGAGAAAAGGGCTATCTCACTAATAGTGTGAAAGCTACCAATCATGGAAAGACCATTGCCTTAGTTGTTGTCAATGTTACAACATCACCTATTTATACAGTAGCAAAAATCATTACGTATTGCTCTATTTTATTAGAGATCAATTATTTTCAATATGTCAGTTATTTTTCAAGCTTAGATAATCAATCATTCTGAAGAATCTTCTAGAAATCGTGACTGTTGAAAATGGTAAGAACTGTATGTTTTAAAATATTTTATAATTAGAATAAATTCATCGATTTCTTTTTTGTCTACAGGGTTATCATATATAATATTTTGACTGAGATTGCATAATCAATGTTACAACATGAAATAAACTAGGCTTATATTTAAAAAAATCAGAAAATTTTTTAGACGATTGCAACTGATATCATCTTTACATGTTCCCAAGGTTTTTTTCTCCTTACAGTTTTTTATTTCAATTTTCTTCCAAGTTGATTCTATATTCTCTTTCAAATTAGGGAAACTAAATGGTCTTTTATTTATTTAAATCCCCGATTTCCCTTTTTCATTGCCGCCTTCGGTGAAATTTTTGAAGGATCAAGCTACGGGTTCTTCAGTTGATCTATCCTCATAGTTCAAATGGTTCACACACCTCTTACTCCAGCCACTCCATTTTATTTCTTTTCTGCTCGTATTTACGATGCTCATAGCAAGGGAGAGTTTACTAAAGGGGAATCATGAAAACTAGCTAAGAAAAAAGACGATTATAGTGATATCTTAAAATTTCTCATTTCATAAGAAAAGTTAGTTGTTGTCTTGATGTTAGGAGCAATAATTAAGGGGGAGTAGTGTCATCCTCTTTTGAATTTATTGTTTTTGTTTTTCTGTAAGATATGAGCTCATGTTACAACATTGAGCAATTTATGACATTAGTTTCTTATATATGTATTCTGGTTTTCTTTTGATATCTTTAACTATGTTAAGAATTCTACAGTTCTTTGTGACTACCTTTGGCTATTTTTGCTAAAAAATGGGAGTAGTTGCAAAAATTTACGAAAATTCTGGCCAAACGCAAATTATTTTGCAGGGACTAACTAGTTTTTGCAAGTACAAATATTTTGCCTAAAAATGCCAAAGGGTGAGATTGAAAAGGAAAAGACTGTTGTCATTTACAATGTTGCAACATTATTGTAATATTTGACTTGGCATTTTTGAACTTATTTGTCTGAATTTTACAGTTGTCATATGATTGAATATCTGTTCAATTAGTTGTGTTTTAATCAGAAATATCAATGATTAATGTTCGCCGTGTAGGAAATTTTTTTTCACATATTTCTTTCTTATTTAGGCTTATTTTAATGAAGATTGACTATTGGGTAATTGTTAATATTAATTGTTTATTATTTCTAGAAATAATCAATCTTGATTTTAATCAATCAGATTTTATTTTTTAGGCTAATTCTATCTGATTATATAGACAACTTACATTTTTATGGAAACTACCTTATTATATTAAAGTATAAATGCTTATCTCTTGAGTTGTCGTTTCCTTATTTATTCTTAGTTGATTTTTATTGTGTGTGAACACTTTTTATTTGATTGATTTGTGTAAAAACAAAAACAGAATTTTTATTTCAAGTAACAAATCAATGTTTTTTTCTAGAAATGTTATAAATCTGACTGTTTAAACAGAACTGATATTGTAACATCACTGTACAGAATCAACAATAATTTCATATCAGCCTTAATTACGAAAATCTTATTCTTGACTGATCGAATTGACTTCCAGTCAGTATTTATGATGAGTAAAACATGTCTTACAGATTGCCAAGAATTGGAAGACCTCAAGCACTATAAATAGGAGTCTAGGTTAGAAGCCTAAATGTGCCATGTATATTTGAGATTGCTATTAGAGCAATACTTAGTTAAATCTGTCTATACTTTGTTTTGTGAGACTATGAGGGATTCTTAGTCGTGAGAGTGTTTTGGGAGAAGTACGAGTACTTCGAAAGAAGTGCAACAAGTCTTCGAGAGAAAGCAAATTCCGCGAAATCTGAAGGGAGTTTAGACAGAAGGAATCGTATTAAGTTAATGGGAGCTCACTTGATGAATTAGTGAAGGAGTACTGGCATGTTGTAATATTTAAGAAAGGGAGATTTTTAAATTTAATTAGTATTTGCACTCAAGTTATTCTTTACTAATAAATTTATTTATTTGGAAATGGCCATTTGGATGTAAACTATCGGGGAAGATAATTGAAACAAGTAAAATTATTATGTGTCACATTTTTACTTTTCGGTATTACAACATTCATATTATAATTTTTGGCATATTCATTTTACATAATTAATTGAACAATTAATTATATCCGGTAAATGTACTAGAAATGGTCGTAACATGTATACTGAATTTTCACTTTAAGGTTTTTCATCCAATAAGTAGAGTAAGGCCAAAATATACGGTTTTTTTTCACACTTTAGCATTGATATGACACGTGAACCATGTTTCGCTGGCTATGAATTTTCTCATGAGTTTGCGTATATTGAATTATTGATTACTCAAACAAAATCCCAAGCAAAGATCGCATGCGGCTTTTACGAGAAATTTTTGAGTGATTACATACTAATCTCTTTCAAGCTCCTTCAGATTTTAACAATCGATGTACATATTACACCAAGAAATACATGTTATACATATGGATAGAATCTACACTAAAAAGATTAACTCCGTGTGTGTATATGTGTTTTTTCTCCGGGTAATATATCTGCCACCCTCATTTGAGTGTTTCCATCATAACCACAGTCATATATTCTCCCTATATGATTGCTATCTTGGGAAGAAACGAGTGGACCACTTTTGATATGTGCAGAATTTTAATTAATCTTTTATATATATATATATATATATATATTATATTTTACATCTCTTTTTTAATCTGTTTGTCCTCTCTGGGAAATGGAATGTTAAACACACACATACAAAAAAAATAAAAAAATCTGTAATAATGACGATTACATTTACAAGTCCCTGAGATACCTAATTAGAACGATATATATAATTCCATATGCTTTAGAAACTTTACCAGAAATATGAATATTAATTGTGAGCAGTAGAATTAGATAATGACTTTCATATCTTATAGTTCTCCATTTGCCGCAGAAACTGATAATTCATTAATGCTCTACATAATTAAGCTCTCTCTAGGTATCAACTTCACAGAAAGGCACATGTATTCTCTGTTCATTATATATATATATATATATATATATATATATAAAATATAATATCTATATCGCGGCAAGGGATAGCTTATGCCGACCATCATCTTTGTTATGATAGTTAATGATATCTATTAACTGTTAGCATGATATATTCATATCAAAGCCACCACTACCAAGTCGGAGATACCTCTAATCTTCTAGAACTCCACAATTAGAATGTAAATTCAATTCATTATAGCACCCATGAGTGTTAAATTAGCACTATGCTTCTACCAATATGAGTTTATACATAACGCTAGCTACATATACATAAATAAACCAAAAGACACTCGTAGTATTTAACACCAATTTGGTAACACATGCACATGATATAAGAGCTATAATTTATGTTTTATATGTGTTATTATATAACACCACTAGTGCTCTATAGAGATCGACTAGATGATTAATAACTTAATTACATAACTTAAGTGAAAATAACTGCGTCAATGTTATTAGCACTCCTGTACTCCATATATGAAGGGACGCCTGAGAGATAATAATAGCTTAACTAATTAAAAATAGTTATTCGTGTTACATGTACAAACATTTGGGTCTAAAAATTGAACTGAAACAACAAGTGGGGCTCCTCATATATATATATATATATATGTGTGTGTGTGTGTGTACTGCATACACAATGAAAGGACAGAGCCTTTGTGAGATATTTTTATGGATCTTTTGCTTTGTTTATCATCTACGTAAAGTACTACACTACCAACCCAAGTCTTCCCCGTTCCGTCTACGTTTTCCCTGCTTTTCTCTACTTATTACACCAAAATACTTGCCCACAAATCATTCGGGGGCCGTAAACGGAACTCGAATTGACGTATATGCCCCCAGAAATAAGAAAGCGACCCCGCTGCCTAGAACCCGTTGCGGCTTTTGCGGCAAAATGTTCTGATCAAGCGCTATCTCTCTCTCTCTCGCTCTCTCTCCGCCGCGAGGGCATTTTGGTAATTACACTAGCGGCTGAGCCATGTGACCCGCGAGTCTTGGCATGGGGGGTGAAGGAAGATCGAGCTAGCTAAGCTCGGCTCAGGGTACGGGATGTCGTTTTGGCGGCAATAAGTGGCGCGTTATTGTCGTTTTTGCCATCGTGGCAGTTGTGTCGGGCTGTTTGAATACGAAAAGTGGAATAGGCAAAGGCAAAAGGAGTAATTTTTTACGTCACGAGATTTTGGTGAGATTTTCAGTTTTGGGAGAAAGCAAGTTCATGAGGAGCTTTCAGTTAGGGGGAGCTTATAGGGGCCCTTTTGGAAGGTAGTAGTCAAAGGCAAATTAGGACACAGAAACAACATTGATATATAATCAGATAGGTCATTTAGTTGATTTAAAATTAATAGAAAAGAAATTAGAAAGGTTGAGACTCTTACCAAACTAGATTGGTGATCACTTATGATCAGCTTCATATATTGTCTAGTCGTAGTCTCCTAATACACAATTAATTAATCATCCATCCAAATAAGACCTTATACCATTTTAGCATGTAATTACATTAAAAAGAGAATTATAGGTAAGACAATAATATTAAAAAGAAGCATGATTCATTTGGAAAGTGATTGAGGAATAAATCCTACCATACAGAGAAGCTTCTTAATCTGACCTATATTTGTTCAATTGATAACTCTAAAGGCATGCGGCTAAACTATTTAATAAAAATAAAAAGTCTCAAATTCAGTCAAAATGAACTACTAATATCTCAAGAAATATCTTAAAACTACCCCATGAATTAATCTTTGATTTTATTTTTTTTAATAGAGCGGAGAATTGGCACAATAAATTAAAGCATGCACTTCTCGCTTGTATTTGAGATGAATTTATATATAATATTAGTATATAGTTATCCGAAAAAACATAAGTCAATTACTGATATCTATTTTTTTTTTTTTTTGACCAGACAGAAAGCACTAAAACTTTGCTGAGACAATATTTAGTAAGCATATTGACATAAATTACTATTACTTAATTACGACTTCTACATTGGACATTGACATGTTTGATAAAACATCAATATCGAATGCAATGATCATGTATTCTTAATTTTAAACTTATTTGGTCGATTTCATCTATAATTACTACAAAGATTAATATTAATATCAATGAGAATGGGGTCGGAAGGAAGACTAGCCACCATCTTACTAGCTAGTAATTATAGTATTAGTGTAAACAAAGTTGAGGATTAGCCTTCAATTATCTTGATTAATTGATACATTAGAAGAAAAAAAAAGTGAAGTAATTAGCAATATTTAAATTCTCGTGAGAAGAAAATTTGATGGAGAGAGAGAGATGAAAAGGGTACTTTTATATGTAAGAATGTATAGCACAGAGACCATGGAGAGAGCAATGACATCAGCAACTGGGGACAAGCGTTAACCCATGCGCAATCGAGCGGTCCTCCCTTCCTCCTTTTATATTCTCTCCTTCTCTCACCTCCTAACGGAATTTCCTTATCTCCCAAAACACACACTCTCTCTCTCTCTCTCTCTCTCTCTACTATTCTTTTATCCTCATATATTAATGATCAATATCTAGTTCCACTCTTGTTCTTGTTGTTTTCTTTCTTCTTCTTCTTCTTGAGCCTTCTTTGTCTTGTTCTTCTTCATTGTTTTCTGTCTTAAACGAGTAAATTAATATTATTATTGCAAGCCAACAATAGTACCACCTGAAGCGCGGCAGGTAAGGCGCTCATGAATTTATTTTCCATTGGCATATCCATGAAACAAATATATACTAACTATATATATATATATATATGTTTTTTGTGTTATATATATAGTTATTTATATATAATATAACACAATCACCATTATATAACTAATTCCAATTTCCAAACACAAACAAACATTAATAGTACTGTCCTTTTGTGTTGAGTCTTGATTCTTGATTCCCCTCCCCCCCCCCCCCCTCCTTCTCAACAATGGAGTAGGTACCCGAAATGGGCGCCGTAGCCTGAGAACATTGAATTGAATAATTAATTCCCAGCAGAGAATCAAAGCAAGGAGTTCTTAGGTGTTTGATCTATATCACTCTCAAATAATTACGTCTTAGTTCTTCCTCATCTAATAATTTTCAGATTTTTGTCAACAAGTAGAAATCTAGCTTCTCATCAAGACTCTTGCAATTGTCTTAATTTCCCAATTCCAAGCATAGAAATTTTCTTTATGCAACCATCTAATGAATCGGCTCCCCTTATCTAGCTCTCTAGCAGATGTCTCTATATGGCAATATCGATCGTAGACCATTTATTCCAAGATATCTTCCTGCTAATTATATTCCTAGTCCTACTTTTTAGGCTTGACTTTTGGTTCTTAATTACTGGAGGCAATTGTTAGTCAAGATGTTGATAATTAAAGGAAAATATTTTCAAAACATCTTTGTTAGGAAGTTCACATACAAATTCACGCACCCTTCTACTCATGATGAAGTTTAGTACTATTTCTTCACTTGATCATTCTCCCTTTCTCCTCCTCCTTCTTCCTTGCTTCTGGGGGTATAAGACTTACAGGGTCCAAGTTGACCCCACACACGCACTCTCTCTCTTTCTCTCGCTCTCAAACCTATAGTGTAGAAGAGGATTAGAAAATTTTAGTCAGCTGACTAATAACTCTCTGATCAAGTTTAAGGAAAGTAGTACTGAGAGCCAAAATGCATGTTATAGGATCGATAAAAGAGTGCGTGTATCAGTATATAGCTAAGGTATAAGAGCATAAATGTTATCCTGTTTTGGGGGGTCAGCTGCATTTTTATTGATCTCATACTTACGAGTCTATCGAAGCAAAAGGGAGTGATGTCATGTAGTGCCATACAAATTCTCGACAAAGAGACAAAAGAGTCAGAGCCCCCCCTTCAGCAATGAGACACTTCCCTCAGAGTCATTTCCCTTTCTCTCCCTTCTTAACTAGGCTGATCAGGCTCCATCCAATTCAAACTTTTCTCTTTCGAGAAACGCATGCTAATTTGTGATCACGTCATCCACCTCTTCCTATGATCTCTAAATTTATTAAACTCTTCACCTCCAAATTAAATATTCCAAACTCCATGCAATTTGTCCTTTTTATTCTAGTCAGTTTGAATTTTGTTTTATTTTTTTTAAAAAAAAACATTTTGATTTAATTTAGGTCTGTCTCGTGGGTTATAGATATATATGTTGTGAGTTGTGACATGTATTAAAATATTATTTTATTAGAAACCCCGTTCTTGGTGCATCATTTCCACCATTCACCAACACAAGACAACATCATTAGCACAAACCTCTAGTTGTCCGTTTCTCAGGCTAAGTTTAATTCCAACTCCCCCAACTCTAGAACTACTCTTGGTTTTTATCAAAAACAAACTCTCATCATTTGGTTTCTCTCTTCACCTTTCCACCTCCGGAGCCAGAGAAAAATAATGAAATAAATAAATAAATAAAATCATTGTTTAAAAATTATAAAAGGTCTAGTTTACAACACGCGCTTATATACTATCAGAGGGACCAAAAAGAAAATGAGGGGTGTTGCTCACCACCAAATGAGCTGATGATTATCTCTGATAACACTTGTCACCTACATAATAATTTGGAAGCTTCATTATTCCTTTTAGTAACTATTTTCTTTTTTCTTTTTTTTTTTCGCTTGCCTTTTTACAAAGTTTAACTAATTGGCCTTTTTACCTTTTTTTCCCCAAGTCTTCATATATATAAACTTCACATCGTGATGATTTAAGGATGATGAAGTAAAGGGTGTGGTGGGTTATTAATGGTGGTGGTGAATTTGATGCAGTAGTACTAACTAGTATTATCTATTATGGAGTCTATGGAGTCGAGTAGTACTGTCCCACCCGGATTCCGTTTCCATCCAACGGACGAGGAGCTCGTTGGGTACTATCTGAGAAAGAAAGTCGCTTCCCAGAAGATCGATCTTGATGTTATCAGAGATATTGATCTTTACAGAATAGAACCATGGGATCTTCAAGGTACAATAGTTAGTTTATATGCCTGTGTTACATACATATGTCATGTATTACTCTTCCTCGTGTTATATATTAGGGTTTCTCCTTGTGTCAACCAAATGATCAAATATTGCACACGCATTAATGTTATTGTATAGATCCATTTTTTCTATTTTGTTTCACTAATATTATTGTAGCATATATTATAAAAACGGAAGTATAATGTTTTGATATAATTTTTTATGATTTATTAATTAACCGATGACCGTATAAATGGATTATGGATCGATGCAGAGAGATGCCGGATCGGGTACGAAGAGCAAAATGAGTGGTATTTCTTTAGCCACAAAGATAAGAAGTATCCGACGGGGACGAGAACTAATAGAGCTACCATGGCCGGGTTTTGGAAAGCAACGGGGAGAGACAAGGCGGTTTATGATAAGGCAAAGCTCATTGGTATGAGGAAAACCCTTGTTTTCTATAAAGGGAGAGCCCCAAACGGACAGAAGACTGACTGGATCATGCACGAATATAGGCTTGAATCCGACGAGAATGGTCCTCCACAGGCACGTAATCATAATATAGTACTATCTCTCTCTTTGTTTCTAGCTAGCCAAATAACAGTACTATACTTTAGTTATGATATATAGTTGAATCAATGTTGGTACTTAAGTAGAAATCTTCCTTGCCTTCCTCAAAATTAAGTTTAGTCTAAATCTTGACATAAATATAATATGTGGATCTCCTTCCATATAGTTTGGTGTCCATTATGCTTAATAGTTTTCATGCTGAAAAAGTTTATGTTATAAATCTTTTTGCTCTCAGTGGACAAGGGTCTCTTTCTTCTTTCTTTTTGTTTTTTTAATAAAAAAAAGAGTGTGTGTATGTGAAAATTTATGTGGATATATCTAAATACATATATGGACATCTATCTATGTGATCGATCTTTTCATAATCTATGTATGGCATATCATCGTTTCATTACGTAGCGTACTTAACCTTTGATATCTCTCCGCGTTTGGTTTTCTAGATAGATGACTTTCACCGAACTCTCAAGTCAAAAAAGTAAATAATGCTTTCAATAGCACGTAATTTAATTACTTCTTCCAATATTTCCCTTTTCACTTTCAGTTCGGCTTCCTCTCTTCTTCTCTTCACTCATTTTGTCAAAAAGGAATAATTCCATTACTATCCTCTGTCACTTTTGACATCGACTTCTTCTCTATATCTTTACCAAACCGCAGGAACAATGTTGACTTGACTGATCATAAAAGGCCATAAAGGAAATATATTTCTCAATATTAATTTTTGAAAAATTGTTACTATACACCTTTTTCTTTCCTTTTTTTTTTTTTAAAAAAAAAGGATTATATGATAAGAATTATATTAATATTCGTTGAGTTGTTTTGTTCAGGAAGAAGGATGGGTAGTATGCAGAGCATTCAAGAAGAGAACCAACGGACAAACCAAAACCATAGAAGGTTGGGAATCAGGCTACTTCTACGACGAACCAAGTACCGGAGTCAGCTCCGTCGTTGATCCAGTCGATTACATCTCAAGGCACAATAATCCCCAAAGCTACTTATCATCATCCCAGAGTTTTATGTGCAAACAAGAGTTAGAAGCCGATAACTTAAGCTTCAATCATATTCTGCAAAACGGTAACAACAATAGTACTATTCAAGCCGGTCACCATCATCATCACCACCAGTTTGTTCAGCTTCCTCAGCTTGAGAGTCCTTCTCTCCCCTTAATAAAGAGGCCACCTAGCTCGGTGTCTTTGATATCGGAAGTCAATGAAGAAGAAGATCAAAGAAAAAGGTGTATGGATCACAATAATAATAGCGGTAACATTATTATTGATAATAATGCCAAGAATCATGTAGTGACAACTGACTGGAGGGCACTGGACAAGTTTGTGGCTTCACAGTTGAGCCAAGATCAAGATCGGTTTGGGGATGGAGATGGAGAGTTGTCAAGCTTTGGAGTAGTGAATCACCATGATGAGGATCCGGATACAACGGCGTTTATGTTGAGCTTGCAGAGTAGTACTAGAGATGAAGGGAACAGGTTGAATGCGTTCTTGAACTCGAGCTCAGCTGACTGTGACTTTGGGATATGCATATTTGATAAATGAAAGGGAATAATAATAAATCGGTCATGGAGGTTGATTAAGAAAGTGATCAGATGTATTATAAGGATATTCGAGATCGAGAGAAGGCCAGGTTTTATAAATATCGGTACGTACGTATGTACGTATAGTACTATAATTGTTATGACTTATGAGGGGTTTTGATATGATGGAATATCATGCAGCTGGAATATTGACCTATATTTTTGTAAAAAATATGGTTATTGTGAATGAGTGAAGAACTCAGCTCTCTCTACCTTGTGTGATTTCCTAGTGTCTAGATCTTCTCTCTCTATCTCTCCCACTCACAAATGCAGGAGTATACAGCAGGTGAGATGTATCACTGTATATGTGACAATATTAGAACATTGACATATATATGATAAAGTTGGGCCAACTAATTTCTCCATTTGTTGTTTGACAGTTCCATAATATTTTAATATTTTTATACATGTTTTGATTGTATAATCAACGATGCTAAATAGTAGTTTTCCAAAACGAATTCATATTGAAGCTTTATGTACGTACACTAAAAATTAGAATACAATTATTGGGTACATGTGTTGAAATATTATTGGCCAAATTACGACAGATTCATTAGCAATTTTAATCACGGTAGGACATATCTGGTATTGTCAAAACAAAAAAAAAATTACTAAAAGTAATAAATTTGGAAATAGAAATTCAGAATTAGAGCTCCAAATTGAGAAGAGATGTTGTTAATTAATATATTATCATACTATGCTTGCATATATATATTTTTTGTGTTCTTAATAAAAGTAGAGAAAAAATAGTGTAGACTTCCTAAGGCGCAACAACTTAAGAAAATTTATAGAAGTACAATGAAAATCTTACCAAATAATTCCCTGCCAACTACAATATTTTCTTCAAGACACACGGACACAAACACACACAAAAAAAAAAAAAAAAAAAACTACGATATTTCCTTACTTGTGCTTATTTTTATGTAATTATATCTCTTCTTTTTTCGTAAAACAAAAAGAGAACTCATAAATTGGAATTAATAAAACCAGTAACAATATCATAAATATGTATAAATCCATATCATAAAATGCTTCTAGCGTTGCTCTAAAGAAACAACGTCAATGCTTTTCATCATTCAAATCGTAAAGTATGACGCAGCATGATGTAAATAAATGTACTTTCCGGATGATCTAGTTAACGTAGTTTTCCTTTTGGATAAAATGAAACTTAGAAAAAATAACTTAGAAACCTGTCGAGACAGGATACTGAGAAACCTTCCGATGATTTATTAAAATAAAATTAAAAAAAAGATACATAACCTTAGAAAAAGAACAATCCTGAAAGGGATTAAGGTAGTAACTGAAAAATAGAAAGGAAAAGCCTTTAGAAGAGCTAAATAGATCTGCCGGAACAAAATTATTATCTTAACCTTACCAACAATACTTCGATAAAAAATATTTTGTATAAAACCCAAAAGAAAAAATTATAAAAAAGTAAAAAGAACATATTATGTTACAATGTGGACCACTAAGAAAAACAAAAATTACATATTTTGGAAAAATCTTTATTGATCGTTGTATGAACGAAGGTTGGAACAGTATACCACTAAATTAGAGCTTGAATATTCATAGTTCTAGAAACTAAAATATCTATAACAGAATTCTCTTATCGATAGTAGAAAGTATAAAAATTCATATTAGAGAGAAGCTCCATATAACGGATCTACGGTGACTTCTAGCTCCAAAGATAAAGACACATAATCATTACCGGTCTTCCAATTCATGTTAGTTAAGGTAGTCTTTTCATTAGTACTGTTGCATACTTTGAAATTGGATTGACCCTTAGTAGATAATTAATTTATACCAATATTGGACACCTTATTATGGGGACGTATTCGTATCGTATCAATATACATATATAATAGGTAAATGCTTAATCTGAATACAATTCATTTAATAAACAGGTTAGAAATTATGACACGAATACGACTAGTTTATAAATTAGAAATTATGACACGAATACGACTCGTTTATAAATAAATTGATACAACACGGCCCGTGTAACCCGTTTACTAAACAGGTCATATTGACCCGTGACGTATGACCCACGAACACGGCCTGTTTAATACAATAATTGAAATTGATAAATATTTGTAGATATATTATCTACTAAGTGTAAAAATATATATACTTGGACATTCAACTATAAAATTTAAAAAGTGGATATCTACTTAATCAAATTTAAAATATTATTCATCCACCTAAATTTCTCTTTAAAATAAACGGGTCAGAAATTATGACGCGATATAATCTGTTTATAAATGGGTTGACACGACACGATAAGATTCATTTACTAAATGGATAATTTTTCAAGTTAACGGGTTTAATCCGAACACGATCCATTAATTAAACGGGTGAATATCTCCAATCCGAATACGACACGAACACAATTAAGTTAAATTTAAATTCATTAATTTTGTACAAATTTCGAGTTATATTACCATATCGTGTCACGAATTACCATCCTTTATTAATGTAATTTATTTTTGTGACAATTTTAGTTAAAAGATTGTAAGACTGCATAAGCCTTTAGGTGGCGAACAGTACTTGAACAAAAAAGCAGCGACCTGTGTCGAATAATTAATAATCGCCTCTCTTCTGAGCTTCTAATTATAATCTACCTTAATATTCTTTTATACTTAATTATTATTAGTCTCGGAAAAACACAAATTACATATTTCAAGAATCGACAAAAGTTAACCCGACAGGAGAATGAGAATCATTAATGTCTTAAATTGCTATTAGTTCTATTTCTGGCAGAATTTGTCAAGTTCAACGTGGACTTATCAACTCAGAAGTTCTAACTGATCCACTACCATTTTCAGGTGTGATAATGTATATAGATATTTATATATATAAATATTTTTTTTACTTATATATAGTTATTATATATATATAGATATTATTTTAGTTAATTAAAATTTATTATGGATATATTTTATAGTAAAAAATAATATTAATGATATATGTGTTTAATGTATAATTAAATTATTTTTAAATGATGACTTAACGATTAAAAAAAATATTTAATTATATATAAAAAATATTTTAAATAATAATTTAACGATTAGAAAAGAAATATTTATACATAAATAAAAAAAAATACCTATTCAATTCACAACCTATATATATTTCATTGATCTCTAATTATTTGTTTATATAATTGTTTCAAAATTAGAGACTAGCCTTTCTCTTTTATATCAAAATTAAGGAACTCGAAGAACTTCAACTTCCATTACTTGAAAAAAAAATGATTTAGAGAGTACGTATGCATTTATGAAAGTCCCCAAATTTATTTATTAATATATATATATATATATATATATATAGATGCGCGTTGTGTGTCAAGGAAAGATGAGAGTATAATAATTTGTTCGTTTTAGTTTACCTCCTGAGCTTATTACTAAACTAGTGAAGCTCAGTAGTTTATTTACTATTCACTGTTTGGTTATCAACTTATTGCAATATATGAGAAAGCGGTTCATGATCAAATTCAGTAACAAATTTTTTTTTTTTAAAAAAAAAAAAAACAGTACTTATGCCTATCTACTGCTAAATCGTGACCAAAGGAGGGGAAAGTATACACATATGACCCTTTGAAACGAGACAACATAAATACAAAGGCCAATAATAGTTAACTCTTGCTCCCCCTCTCTCTAGGGCAAATTAAATACTATGCTTTCCATAAAAGACCATATGCGCGCCTATATGTGATTTCTGGTTATAGGGAGCCAAATCATGAAGAAAAACCCATCACCCCGGCCAGGATGTGACTAACATATATACGCAATAGTTCCAAAGAATATAACATAATCAAACTTATTAACAGACAGATATAAACAATAATAATAAGGTAATCTCCACGTTGAGGGCCAAAAAATTTTTTTGATGATCAGCTAATTCCAAGTAGGATAGTAATATGTTGCTGAATATATAGATTAAAATAACTAGATTAATATATATATATATATATATATATATTTTGCTCTGGGATAACTAGATTAATTGGTCGTAGTCATCAGCATGGGGGCATCTTGGGTGTGGGTCTGGTGGGCCCATGGCTTGTCTAGCATGCGTTGTGCACCGTGGCTCTTGTTGGGCATGCTTTGTCCTTGTTGACATTTTGACCATCCATGCTGGCCGGCCTCTTCTCTATATATGTTTTAGTTTTACCTTCACATGTCCTCCTAGTGCCACACACCACCAGTCTGAGGTTTTGAGAACCCGAAAATAAATAAGTAATAAAAAAATTGAAAAAAGTGCAAACTTGTTTTAAATTTAAATTAATGTTTGAAATTATGCAACATTCCAATCAATATTTTTCCTATCATATAAAATATATTTTTTCGATAATATGATAGGAAAAATATTGATTGGGAATGTTATTCTACAATCCCAATATCGAATAAATAATGCTTTTCATTTGTAATGTGAGTTTGTGCAAAAGCAAACTGTGGTACCTTGATTGGACTAACTGAAAAATGTAATGTGCTTTTTTAAAAATATATATACATAGCATACCATGTGGACCAGTCATGGTACCTGACAAATTATATATACATGCTTCTCTCACATGGTGTCCAGAAATAATACAGTCCTTACGCAACTCTTTTTGTGTGACTTTCTGCCGGTCCTAGATACTCCTATAGCTAATTAAGCCTACCATGTCCACGTATTACATAACCCAATTAAATTTTGAAGCCTGGTTTTCTTATATATGAACTAGCCAATTACACACGGTGCTTTCAGTTTATTAGTAGCAAAATAGTTTCCTTAATCATTTTTCTCCAAAAATAAAAATCCAGCTGGCAGCATGAGAAAATTCAAGGCGAATTTTGTCTTATGAAGACCACGCAAGTATTGAGATCGATGGAATATTATCAGAAGGAACTATATATATATATATATATATAATAGGCTAATAACTGCAGTACTACTAGTACTTCTTATTATTTTTTTTTATTTTTTATTTTTTCTCTTTTATTTCGGCTCAATGAATCCATTGTGCTTCGACTAACCAACAATGGTTAGATTAGACTAATATATAGTACTAGTTTTTTCTTTTGTAAATAGTACCATCGAGACAAAGTGCACATCTTTTTCCACCTTTTAATAGATAATCACCAAGTATAAAAAGCTAACGTGATCCACATGTTATATTCAGAACCAAATTGAGTAACGCGATTCCAAAATAACTGCAAAAGTCTTACTTTTTATATTCGGACGGCGAAGTGTTTTTAGCATTAATCAACATGTTCCACGGAACTTGGTTCAATAGCCAATTGCAAGATGCCACATTTGCAGCATGTAAAATCTCAATAATCATTTTATGTACCATTACAATTTATTGGGATGATTGAATTAATAAGTCATCCAAATAATGATACAAAGTTCCACTTATATATATCTTGAATTGTGTTACATGTTGTTGTACCTTACCACATTAACAGATATACTAATATATGTGTGTGAACATATGTGCAAAGACATGTGAGTATGTACATAATAGATACGTATATATATATATATATATATAAATATTTGAATATATACGTATGAATATTTAAATAGTGTGCAAACCATGTGAAAGTTTGTGAAGAATTGATAAATCTAGCTAATAAATAGAGGCTTTATTTCTTTATTTTTTTAGTACATCCTCTTCAGATCCTCTTCCTTTCTTAAGAGAGAGCTCAAGTTTAGGAATTTCTCTTTAAGTGCCCCACTTTGGTTTTTCCTAAATTATTTAGAGAAAATGTTTTCTCCTATTGCAAAAAAAAGAGGTTCATTTATACTCTCCCTGTATTTAGAGAGAAGTGAGTTGTAATTTCTTTTTCATAGTGAAATTTTTCATAACTTTATTCATAGACGTAGCATAAATTGAGTGAACTATGTTAAATCTTTTGTGTACCTTATCTTTTCACTTTTTCTACAGTTTTCTCAAATCGTATTTTAGCTATTTTATGCCACTTTTGTAAAGCCAATCTTCTAAAAGTGGTACTAGAGCTATTGGTTAGATTAGAATATTGTTCATATACACGACTATTCAGTTGTACAATATTATTCATATATACGACATTATTCACATATGTGGTACTGTTCACATATAGTGAAATATTGGTAACTAAATAAATCATAGTAAACAAAAGTGGTGGAGAAATTTGATACTGAGAAGTTTAATGTGAGCAATTTCTCTCTGTAAAAAATGATGATAAATGCAATTTTGAGAAAAGATGATTGCCTAACAAAAATTGGAGAAAAACGTGTTGAGATCATTGATGATAAAAAGTGGGAGGAGATAGATAGTAATATTTTCGCTAACTTATATCTAGTACTTGCAGATAGAGTTCTGTCTAGCATTAAAGAGAATAAGTAAGCCAAAGAGATATGTGATACACTAACGAAGTTGTATTAAGCCAAGTTACTTCACAATAAAATCTTCATGAAGGGAAGGCTTTACACCATTCGGATAGCGGAATTAATTACTGTAACCAACAATATCAATACTCTTAACACTCAATTTTTACAACTCACAGCAATAGAACATAAAATAAAGGATAATAAACGTGCCAAAATCTTGTTTCAGAGTACACTTGATTTATATGATCAACTCATCATAAATGTGATCAATAATACTATAACTCCAGTTTTTAACGATCTTATAGTTTCTATTCTTGAAGAAGAAAATCGGTGTAAGAACTAGGAAGATAGATTGATAAGTTCAGAACAAGTAGAGGCTTTGACAATGAAAGAGATATCAATAGAACGTGACCCTAGTGGGAGTCAGAGACATGGTAGATCATAGTCAAGAAGTAAAAAGAACATTAGATACCACCATTATGGCAAGAAAAGGTATTATAAGAAGGAGTATTGGCAACTCAAGAAAAATAGAGATTCTAGAGCAAAAACCCCAAGTTATCAAATATTTAGTGGACTATTGTAAGTACTTCAAATGATGGAAAAATCATGTACAACGAAACAGTAATAGTTTCTAAAGATAGAAGACAGCTTACTGGTGTTTGGCTAATGGATTCGGGAATAACATGATACATGACTTCTCATATAGAGTGGTTTTACACATATGAACCTGTCTTTCAAAGATCTATGTTCATAGATAATGATCATACTTTAGAGATTACTGAATTAGTACCATCAAGTTGAAAATATATGATGACACTATTCGTACTATTCAAGAGGTGCAGTAGATGAAGGGCTTGAAGAAAAATTTGTTGTCTTTGGGACAATTAGGTAGTCTTGGTTATGAGGCTTATATAAATGATATGATCATGAAAATTATCAAAGGCGTACTTGTAGTCTTGAAGGCATGAAAAATCGTTTCAAATCTATATATGCCTAAAAGAGAGACATTATAGGAAGCAAAGGCTTTAGTGGCTTCAACAGAATTTTGAAGAAGAATCAATAATAATGTTGCATCGTAAGCTCAGCAATATGTCAAAATAAGGCTTAAAGATTCTCTCTAAATGAAAGTTACTTTCTAGTCTCACAAAAAGATCTTTATCTTTTTGTGAGTCCTATGTCACAAGTAAGCAGCATAGATTAAACTTTAGCACATTAATGGCTAAGAGCAAAAGGATCTTAGACTTGATTCACTCTAATGTGTGGTAAGCACCTATTATATCCATAGGAGGAGTAAGATACTGACTTCTCTATGAGATGTTAAGTATTCCCAATTAAGAAGAAGGTAAATGTGTTTCTAACTTTCAAAGTCTTTAAAGTGTGGATATATTGATGAAGTTAAGAGGTATCACCTGTGGTATCCTACTGCTCACAAGGTTATCATCAGTAAGAATATAATAAAAAGATAAATTTCAAGAGAATGGAGACGATAGCAATCTGAAAACTACTATAGTTCAAGTACAAAAGAATGTTGAATATTCAAATTCTTCTGAAGCAATATCAGAACATGAAGTAGAGGAACTAATCGAGGAAAATGCTTCTAAATCCATCGGTTAACTCACGAGATAAGACCACTGGCATGGCACTCAGATTATGTCATCAAGAAGAACATTGCATACTACTTTCTTACAGAGGATGGAGAGCCAACAACTTTCTACGAGGCTATCAAAAGCCTAGATGATCCTTATGGATAATAGCAATATAAGAAGAGATTAAAGTCCTTCATAAAAATAAGACATTGAATCTTGTTTCACTACCATGAGAAAGAAATTCCATTGGCAACAAATGGGTTACAAGAACAAGCATGATAGCAATAGTCAAGTGGAGTGGTATCGTGCGAGATTGGTGGTAAAAGGATATACTCAGAAAGAATGTATTGACTTCAATGAGATATTTTCACAACAGTAAAAAGTGGTTCTAGTGATGTGTATTATAAATGACCTACTTCTAGAGCAACTAGATGTGAAAACTACTTTTCTTCATGGAAAACTTGAGTTTTGCAGAAATAGATAAAGAGAACTTGGTTTGCAGGCTGAACAAATCTTTATACGATCTAAAATAGATGTTGAGGTATTAGTATAAGAGATTTAATTCTTTCACCATAAGTCTTGGGTATAACAGACTCAATTTAGACCATTGCACATACTTCAAAAGATTTTATGAAGATAATGATTTTATTATCTTATTATTATATGTAGACGACATGTTGGTAGCAAGCCCCACTAAAGATCGAGTCCAAGAATTAAAGGTACATTTGGCTAGGGAATTTTATGCGAAGTACTTAGGACCAGTAAACAAGATTCTAAGGATGCAAATTCACCGAGACAGAAGTAATAGGAAGATTTGGAATCAAGTTAATTAATTGTTAATAAGCTTCACAGACAATAAATGACATTTAGTCCAATAATACAATATTGGACCTATAATAATATACCCCAATATTAATGGACAAGGCTCAATCATAATCAAGAGTTAATTATGATAGTAGGTATATGGTTCATTGGAGCTTGGCCTTTATGTATCCATATGGTCCCATGTCTAGCTCAAATTAAAGCCCAATAGTCATTTGATGATCAGTTGAGCCCAACAAGCCCATTAGGGTTTACTAATCTCTCTATAGTTAATAGAAAAATTCTCTAGCAACCAGAAAAAAGTGTTACACGTGAAACACCCCTTTGAAAAAAGAGTGTCACACAAAAAATAAAAAGAGAGAGAGCAGAGAAAATCGGCCACCACTAGGGATTCACTGTTCTTAGTGTTTTGGCCATCCCGGAGAAATTGGTTCGAAGAGATTGTCTTCTTGTTCATCTGCGGCTCTCTTTATTGAAAATTAAGAAGGTGACCACCCACTGAATCAATCAAATGAATTTCAAGAATAGACGGGAAGACAAAAAGTTTGTGGAGTGAATCCAGTATTGTTCTTGTCTAGATTAAGAGTTAATTCATGTTAGATCACAATCTGAAATATTTTGTAAAAAGAAAAGTTTTAAACGACCAATTCCGCTGCGTTTCTTAATTTTACAAATCTATGGTGTTCTTGAAAATGATTTTATGAAAATATTTTCCAGAAATTTATTCCAATAAACACCAGCACAAAGTACCTTGTACATTGCAAGGAATCCAGTCTTTCATTCCATGACAAAACACATAGGTGTTCAATATCATTTTGTTAAAGAAGTAATAGAAGATGGAAGTATTGATATGAAGAAGATTTATACCAAGAAAAACTTAGCACATGCTTTGACCAAATCAATTAATATTAATAAGTTCCAATGGTGTAGATCCTTATATGGCCTAACAGATATATAAGTAGTATGAAGAATTGACAAGCGAAGAAAAGATAAATTCTTTAAGTATGAAGATATGAGTGGGAGATTGTTATTGTATGTAAACATATGTTAACATATGTCAATTTATTTGTGTGAACGCATGTAAATATATGTGTAAAGATATATGACCATGTACATGTAAATAGATGTGAACATATGTGTATAAAGACATGCAAATATATACATCTGAACACCTAAATAGTGCGTAAATTGTGTTCAAACTGCTTGGAGATTAGTAAATGATTAGTAAGCCTAATCTATAAATAAAGGCTTTACTTCTTTGTTCTTCTTATCACATCTTCTTTTTATCCTTCTCCTTTCTTAAGAGAGAGTTCACGCCTAAGAATTCCTCTTAAGTGTCCTACTTTGGTTTCTCCTATATTGTTTAGAAAGAGTATTTTCTCCTATTGCAAGAGGGAGAAGTTTATTTATGCTCTCCCTGTATTTAGAGAAAAATAAGTTGTAATTTTTTTTTCATAGTAAAATTCTTTATAACTTTGTCCGTAGATATAACCTAAATTAGTTGAACCATATTAAATCTTTTGTTGCCTTATCTTTTCACTTTTTCCAAAGTTTTCTCAACTCATATTTTAGTTGCTTATTGTTAATTCCACAAAACCAATCTCTTAACACTATGGTGATTGCTCATTTCAAGTTTTAAACCAAATAAATAACATAAACATAGAGAACTTCCTCCAATAGATGGTGTGTTATTTTCAATGGTCATAATACATACATGTGCAAATAACATCATTCGAGCTAAATCTCTATGTTTTGTCACTTTTGTCTTAATGGAACTATCATCTCTATGAAATATCATATTGTCCCATAAAAAGATTCAATCGCAAGAGCTAGCAGAAATCAAATTAAACATATCACGGCCGGAAATCAAAAGTCATGACTTTAGTAATTTTGAGTGTAAATAAAGATGAATAAAGAATTTTAAAAATTTCAGAGGAAGCTAAGTATTTAGATTTTACACTTGAGTCCTCAAATTGTTAGAAATTTAGTATTAAAATGGGTCCCTCTTTAGTTTAGATTATCACATAAGAAATGCTAATTAAGGTTCAAAAAAACATAGATAAGTCGTTTAAAAACTCGGCTTAATAAAACTTTAGTATTGAATAAATGAATTTTGTAAATCTCGAATCTGAATGTCTAAAAATTAAATTATAGAATTAGTCATAATTCTAAATACTCAAAATTTTGAAAATATGCTGCTTAGAAAGCATAGTGTTCCATTTATACACCAAATCTTCAAATAGCAGTAAAGACATCCTCATGCATTCACTTAGTAGATACAATTGGCTAAACAGTTAGATATAGAGAAAGAATAGGACAAAATATAGGGACCAACCAAGAAAGAGAAATAGGAATGCAAACATAAGCTAGATGACTTATCTAGCCATCGAGACAACTATATCAAATGAATAATCGGGAAGAAAACAGGGGAGGTGAGCTCGAAAGCTCAGTAGAAAATTTGTTACCTCATTTAAAAAAAAAACTTTTTTGGTGATAGGGAGTCCTTCCATGGTAAGTTTAATTCAAAACACTTTTACAAAATTATATAAACATACATATAAATATTTCTAAAGTCCATAGTCTATAAATATATATACATATAAATATAGATATATATATATATATACATGAAAATACGATACCTAAAATCAATCACTCCGCACATACATGACACAAATCCACACATACCTATGAGTACATCACCTCTCATCAATAGAAACCAGGATGTTGGTACTACATGTACCATACAATCTGCCTAACACTTAGCTCATATCTGGAGATGATACCCATGTGTTATTTACCAAACTTGGAGAAGTAATTATATTGTCTATGCTTGCAAAACAAGGAGGTAATTAGAAGAAAAATCTTGTGCAAGTTCATGAACTCTGCACCGTCGATAGGGCCATAATGCCACACTGTAAAACCCAGTAATGCTAACCTGGTACTTATGTGTGATCCTATGACATGTTTACTGTGAACTGATATGTAGAAATAGCAATATAGTAATTTAAGTTTAAATAATGCTCTGGTTTTTAATACAATTGTTAATTAAATTTTATAAAAAAAATGGGCAGCATAACGACCCCCTTATAACATATTAAAAAATAACCTATACTCAGAAAAATCCCAGAACAATCCAATATACATCATAGATATCCAAAATAGTTCTAAAATTATATTTGTCATCATATGTAGCATAAAATTTTATTCAAACGCTATAAAACAAAGGTAACCAAATTCTTATCTTAGTAGAAGAGCGATACTATACTATTGGAATGTCAAGATGTCGTTGGACGATCATTCGGATGGTTAGAAACCAATTCTAATCTCTCGACCTCTCACTGTGACAAACTAACTCTTCAACGAAGCTTCAAATCAATAAACAGACTTCTTTATTGAATTTCTAGCACCCAAAATAACTAGATTAAATATATAATTTGTCTGATTCGTGTCCAGGTCGAAACTAAACCGATGGCATGCAAAATAAGGTAAATCTTAGCCGCCTGATTTTATTTTTCGTGCTAGTCACCAAACTTAATCAATATATATATATATATATATATATATATCAATCTTCTTCATTTTTCGAGTACATTCCAAAAATGATATCAAAAACACAATCCAATAGTCGGATCAAAAAAAGCAAACTGAAGCTCAAATAACTCAAAAATGGCAACTTTCAAATTGGGCAATATAGGATTGTGAAATATATACTTGGAGATTCCTATTGACGAGACGAATCCAACAAGCCCAAGAACACCCCTTGAAACAACCAAAAATCCCGTCGGAAATTCAAAAACTCTCACGATCAAAGTTGTGTTTTTCTGGTAAACGGTGGCTCTGGTGGCCGTGAAACTCTAGTTTCTAGCTACTAGTGGCATGAGGAGTGGATGTCGTGTGGTGGCACGGGCTGAGAACGAGCGAAGGGTGGTGGAAAAAATGTAGTCGTTTTTCGCCACTTTTGGCTATTAGAGGAAGAATAAGCTTAGGAAGGAAGAAAGAGAAAATAAGGGGAAAGTGAAGTGTTGGATCACATGGGTCTTGGTCAAAAGGTGTTGTGCAATTTTCAAATTTACACTTTAGTCACCTATTTTTCAAACTTCTTGCATTCAGTCCCCATTTTCAAAAACTTTTGCAAATAAATCTCTCTCTTATTTAATCTGAAAATTGACAAAATCTTTAAATTACCTTCTTAAAATCTAGGTTTATACATTTTTCCCTCCTTATAGGAATTCTGTCCCAAAATTCATATACAAACCGAGAGTTTGATCAATATTATATGAAATAGCCACCGAAATTGTAGTGAACACTTGACTATAGAAATTAAAAGTATTAAACTGAACACTAATTAATAAAAGGATGTTAGATAAATACTCCTCATCTAACATCAGAATCCCACCAACATACCGACCCGCACAAGTATGGGATAAGGATGCACACAAAGAGATATAGAATTTTCAGATGGTTTATTAATAGGTATAAGAATCTTAATACCAATGGTTGGAAATAATAACCTCAAGTATGTAAGTAATAACAAAAAAAAAAAGATAATGATGATAACTATGGCTAGAAGCTGAAACATAGGACTTTAAACATTGATTGTAAGGCACCAAACTAGAATAGCAAACCAAATGTCAGATATAGAGATACCATCCCCTTGATCAAAAATATCCTAGGACATCTCCATTTATCTGCAGTTAGAATTTGGTCCTAGACAATCTTCGAGTCAATAACTCTAATAAGAGTCTATTTCTAAGTATAAGATATAATAGAATAGAGTTTAAGATGAAAAACAAGAATTCTTATGTTATATCACACAAGATAAACCAGTTTAGAGATCTAAGGTGACAAAGAGAATTTAATGGCTCACAACTATTTTCTATTCTCTAATTAGAGTGAGGAATAATATTAAATACAAATCACATCTAGTCATATGCAAGACTAGAACACTCAAACTAGAAATCACCAAAGCAAAAATATTAGTGTAAACTTTAATTCCAAATGCAAGTATCCAAACTATGAGAAATTTCAAAAGCATTTCAAATTTTTCATCTAGTATAAAACCAGATCAAAGAAAACCAAAGCGAATATTGATCTAAAGACTTTATAAGTCCTTGATATAAAGAAAAACTCTATGGACACAATCTAATGTCCTAGAAATATGCACATAACTGAAATCGATACTTAGCTCCCCAGAAATAAGGTTCTAATATGATAGTCTATCTGGTACCATCCTCGAGTGACGTTTGTCTCCTATGCAACCTCTTTTTAATTTGAATTAAAATATTTTAGAAAATATTTTTGAAAAAATTGAATGTAAAAAATTTTGGGGTCTAGGAATACTATACTAGCTCATAATATAGTTTCTCCCTAGCTAAAGGTAAACCAAACCTAAACTTCAAGTATCTCTTTACAATATAAAAGTAAAGTTCAACGACAAAGTAAAATTCATGAGTAATCTTATTCCAATTATAATTAGTTACATAACATTAACCATGTTACATATAATTTAAAACAAATAAAGAATTTAGATTCGACTCAGTATCAACATTTAGTACAAGTTTCATTCCATGCATAAATAATGAAAATCCCTAGTAGTCAAAAGCATGAACCTAAAGTTGAGTGATGTACGATAACCATTTATTAAAACCAACAGGAATGCATGAAAAACACACTAATTTGTTTTCCATAATCAACAAAATGGACAATTATTATGTAGTCATCACTTACTTGGTAAAATGATAAATTAGGCATATTTAAATCATCATGGTCGATTTTCTTTCAAAATTAATAAAAATTTGGGCCTCAATCTATATCATAACCAAATATAATGGGATATTTTTGTAAAATTCCAAAATATTTCCAAAATAATCAAACAAGTTTCTAAAAAGTTTAAAAGTTCACACCATTTTTTTTTTAATAAGGGAAAATAGGGTACTTTCGAAAATATTAGAGTATGAAATACTATCAAATACTTTCTGAAAGTAGGCCAAAAAAAATACCAATTCTCAATTAACCCTTCAAAATAAACATTAAAAGTTCATGGAAATTTCTACTAGACATAACCAACTAGTTAATATATATATATATATATATATATATAAACTCCATGATTTAGAAAGCTACAACTAAATCTTCGAGAAGAATATTACACACCAATACTCACAACTCAAAACCTATCAAATATAAAATTAAGGCACATAACTCAATACTCTTTTTCAATTTGAAAATATAAATTTTATTTTCCTCCCATGTTTTCCCAACACAAAGGAGATTTTTCAAACCCAATCACACGATACCCAAAATCTAATTAAAATAAGTTCTGCATAACTTCAACGTAACTTTGTTCACACTGTCAAAAATCAAGTTAGCATAAATCATAATAACTAAGCAATCCAATGAATACCAAAGGACCGTGCATTAACCAACAAGGTAAACCATATCAAAACAAATTTAGAAGAAACGGATAATTTGGACCATTGGCTGCACAAGGCCCAAGTGACAAACTCCCCAAAATCTAAACCAAAAATTCCAACTCAAATATTTTCACTCAGGGAGGATTTTTATAATGCAATCCATCGTATCCATTTTCATTCTCTAAGCAATATATTCTAGAGAAAACATAGACATAAATCTTCAAACACACGTGTGAAGCTAAAGATTTTCCCCCAAAAATCATTTTTGATCCACACCAAAGTTTACCGAGTAATTAAACTTGTGAATCAATTTCGAAAGTATTCATTTGATCTCAAGTATTAAGTAAGGATTAATAATCTACTAAGTCCAAAAATTAGAAAAGGTACTGGAAAAATTTGATTTTTTGTATATATATTTAAAGAAACAAAATACCTTGATCTAGAGATCTTTCATATCAACATTTCTAAAATAAACTAAAATTTACAAATAAACAAATAGATTGATAGCTTCACAAAGCTTAGTCTCAAAGTAACATATAATTTAATACAATACCTCCTTTAAAAAAGTGTATTACTCTCACTTAACCAAAGCTCAACGATTCAAGAATTCTCATTTAAAGAACCACAATAACAAAACTTGATGGACAAGAGAAATGCAATTACTATATGTAAACAATATCAAAAAATATCAAACTAATCATTCAATCAATGAGCATCGTATGTAAAAAGTATTATAAATACAAATACTCAAATTTAGAACCATGTCATAAGATACCCAAATTATGTGGTCACGAAGATATCAATCCCAAGAAAATAAATCTCAATCTCATAAATACCAATAGAGTCAAGTCACATCAGTTAAAATGTAAACACCAACCAGTGTATCATAAGCATTCTCAAGGAAGTACAACCACAATTAAATACTGCAAATAAGAGCGATAATATAACCCGAGGGATAACATATAGACAATCCACAAGAAATTCAAAGTATAACAATTAAGATGCAAGATACCATATTGCTACTTTAGAACCTACGATATTCATGTACCTTACAATGTGAATGGATGGAAGAGAACAAGAACAAACGTCCATTCAAAGCAAGGGATTTCATCCGAGTGGAATTCAATAGTCTCACATCAATTCAATACCTCAAAGACTAAAATTTCTAGGAAATCACCATCCCAAGGCTATAAGAATTTTACTTTGGAGAGGTTTAATGGAGGACTTGAAATAAATAAGAGCAAAAGTAACTTATCTAGCAAGTTCCTAAGTGATGTATGAAGTATTTGTCAAAATCACTTCTAAAATATTTTTAAATACTTATCACCATAAGCATGATTCCAGAAGGATCTGAAGGTGTACTCTAATACCAATTCTGTAACGACCAGAAATCCAAAGTCTTGATTTTTAGTAATTTTGAGTGTAAATAAAGATGAATAAAGAATTTGCAAAATTGAGGAAATCAAGTACTTGAATTTTATATTCTAGTCCTTAAATTATTAGAAATTCAGTATTAAAATGGGTCCTTCTTTAGTTTAGTTTATCACGAAATAAATGCCAAATAAGGTTCAAGAAAATATAAATAAGTCGTTTAAAAACTTGGCTTAATAAAACATTAATATTGAATAAATGAATTTCGCAAATCTCAAATCCAAATATCTAAAAATTAATTTACAGAATTAGTAATAATTTAAAGTAATTAAAAATTTTGAAAATATGCTCCTTGAAAACCATAGTGTCTCATTTATACACCAAATCCTCAAATAGTAGTAAAGACATTCTCATACATACACTTAACAGATACAATTGGCTAAACAATTAGACATGGAGAAAGAATAGGACAAATTATAGGAACCAACCAAGGGAGAGAAATGGGATCACAATCATAAGCCAAGTGACTTACTTAGCCATCGAGACAACTATATCAAATAAACAATCACCTAAAATGGAAAAAAAGTATGGGGTGAGCTTGAAAACTCAGTAGGAAAACTGTAGTGCTCCCTTGTTTTCAAAGAAAGCTTTATCACAGGAAACCCCTAATAACTTGTCAACTAGATCTTCTAATTCAGTGAAAATCGTGATCGATCAACTATTTCAGAATAAGAAAGACTTAAAGCTGAAGCTGCACTTGCATGCAATGAAGTCCAATTTTAAGTTCAAGGTGAAAAAGTCAAGCAAATACTGTTGGTTTATAACATGTATAGACGACAATTGTATGTGGCGGTTTCGAGCTGAAAAGGTAGAGCAGTCTGATATATTTGAGGTGCGAAGATAAGTACATAAATACAAAAAAACTTTTTCAGTAATGGAGAGTCTCTACATGGTTAGTTTTTTAAAACCCGGATTTTTGGGAGGCTAATTTGGATATTTTACCAATTTTCGGGTATTTTATTAGGTGAATTAATTTGCAAAAGTTTTGTGCAGAAGGACTAAATTACAATTGTTAGGGAACTGAATTAATAGAGTTTGGGAACTAGGGACTATACTTGAATTTTTTGAAAAATTAAACAGTCCCACATGACCACTCACGTGGGTTCATCTTCCCACTCACCTTCTCTCTCTCCCTCACCCGACTCTCTCTCTCTCATTCTCGCTCGCTCGGCAGAAGGGGAAGGAGAAGGCCATGCAGCCTCCCGCCGTCATCTACCTGCGCAGCCCACCAGCGAAGCTCCCCCGTGCTGCGCCAAGCCGATGCCGACCAGCTACCGCCACCGGAGAAGCCGTCGTTGCCGGAGAAAACGAAGTGCACCGTTTTAGATTTCTCATTGCCGACAATGATTACAGCCACCATCTGACCTCTAGCAGGGCTCATTGGATTCGTCTCGTCGAGAGGAAGCTCAAGGTATATATATCTTAACCATATAATGCCCGAATCAAAAGTTGTCATCTTTGGAATATTTTGAGCTTGAGTTGACTTTTTGATCTAGTCGTTGGATTGTGTTTTTGTTATCATTTTTGGATTGTACTCGGAAAATGGAGAAGTTTGATATATATATTGCCTATATTTAGTGATCGGCACGGAAAATAAAATCGAACGGCTAAGATTTACCTCATTTTGCATTGCATTAGTTCGGTTTCAATTCGGACCCGATTTAGATGAATTATATGTCTAATCTAACTATTTTGGGTGCTAGGAACAGTAAAGAAGTCTGTTTGTTAATTTGAAGTTCTGTTTAGGAGTTGGTTTTTACAAGTGAGCGATTGGAGGCTTGGAATTAGTTCACGACCTTCTGAACGAGCGTCTAACAATACCTTGAGGTTCTAATTATATGGTATCACTATTTTTGTGAGTTAGGGATTCGGTTACTTTTGTTTTATACTATTTTCGAATAAAACTTATTTTCTGCAACATATGAGAACAAATGTAGTTTTTGATTTTCTTGAACATATGTGATAGACTGTAATGGTATGATATATATATATATATATAATGTATTGCTCTGGAGATTTTCTGAGTGCAGATTATTTTAGGTATATCAAAAATAGAGCTGTTGTGTTACCCGTTTTTCTATAAAAACCTAATATACTTATTTTATTGAAAAATCAGAGTACGATTATTTTCACACTTCAGTTCTGTATTGCACGTGTCATAGGATCATACATGTGCATTATGGGTTTACAGTGTGGCATTGCGTGTCCCACCGTCGGTGTAGAGTCCGTAAACTCAGTGCGGGATTTTTTTACTTCTGATTACCTCCCCATTTGGCAGGCGTAAGCAATTCAGTTTCCCCTCCAGGTTTAGTAGGCGACACATGAGTGTCCCCTCCGGATATAAACTTAGGTGTTAGGCTGGCTGTTAGGTACACTTAGTGCCATCATCCTGAGTTTCCACAAATGAGAGGATCATGGGTATAAGTTGATTTGTATCATGTGCATCTAAATTGAATGGTATTGATTATATTGATTTATTTATGCATATACGTGACGACTTCCGGTTTTGGATTATCATATATGTATGTATTGGATTTAAAATAACTATGCAGGAGCCTTCCATCACTAAAATATTTTCGATCCGGATAACTTTTTTTCCTACTGGGCATTTTATGTTTACTCCTTTCCTCCTTTCCTCAGGTGGTGTCCAATGCAATTTTGGAGATCGAGAAGAGTAAGAGGCCATCGGGATTGTAGTTTATATCTTGGTAATACTTGAAGCATGTTGTTGTAGTGTTTGGACTGTTTGAGTTTTGTTTTAGCATTGAACCAAGATTACTACTTTCTATTTTGGTCTGTGAACTCATGTAAGTCATTCTGATGTCTGTTCTGACGCAAATGATGATGATACTTGAACATATATTTGATTTATGTCTTTTCAGTGTTTATTCGATCTATATTTAATAGTGTATACGAACTGTGGGAAAGGTTCACGGTATGGAATTTCAAGTATTTTATTTTGTTTAAAACGGATTGTTTTATAAAACTATAATTTTTAGACGTTTTTTAAATAAATCAAGGAATTTCTCGTCCTTGCGAAATTCTCCTTTTGCCACTAGTCTGAGTTTTGGATTGTGATAAGTTTGATCCTAAATACCTTTGTAAAACTATATATATATATATATATATATACACACACACACACACATAAATATTTCCAAAGCTGATAGTCTGTATATGTATATGCATATAAATATATATAGTTACCAATCTAATAGGTATTTTTTTTTCTTTACCTATAAGTAGGTATTTTTTTTTTAGCCATTAGATCATCATTTAAAATTGATCCAATGGCTATAATAAAGTGCATGAAAAGACATGCATCACTAATGTTATTTCTCTCTCTTACTTTATACTATAAAAAAATGTGCATGACAAATTTTCACTGGTCAAAATGATACCTATATATAGGTTAAAAAAATACCTGCTAGATTGGTGCCCAATAAATATTTATATATATATATATATATGAAAATATGATACCCAAAATCAATCAATCTAAAAACACATGACACAAATCCACCCATACCGATGATTTCATCACCTTTCATCAATGGAAACCAGAATATTGGAATTATGTGTGCCATACAACTTGCCTCACACCTAGTCCATATCCAAAGAGGATACTCATGTGTCGCCTACCAAACTTGGAAAGGTAACCATATTGCCTACGTCTGCCAAATGGGGAGGTAATTAGAAGAAAAACCTTGCACGAGTTCACAAACTTTACACTATCAGTGGAGCCATAGCGTCACACTGTAAAGTCCTATGATGCTAACTTGGTACTCATATATAATCCTATGTTACATGTATTCTAAATTGATACGTAGAAATAGCAATATACTAATTTAAGTTCAAATAATGCTCTAATTTTTAATAAAATAGTTAATTAAATTTATAGAAAAATAGGCAGCATAATGGTCCTCTTTCAATATATCAAAAAATAACATGCACTCAAAAAAGTCCCAGAACAATCTAATATATATCATAGACATTCAAAACGGTACTAAAATCATATTTGTCATTATATATAGTATAAAGTAAGTTTTATTCAAATGGTATAAAATAGAGGTAACCGAATTCATATCTCACTAGAATAGTGATACCATACTATTAGAACCTCAAGGTATTGTTAGACGCTCGTTCAGAAGGTCGTGAACTAATTCCAAGCCTCCAATCGCTCACTTGTAAAAACCAACTCCTAAACAGAACTTCAAATTAACAAACAGATTTCTTTACTGTTCCTAGCACCCAAAATAGTTAGATTAGACATATAATTCATCTAAATCGGGTCCGAATTGAAACCGAACTAATGCAATGCAAAATGAGGTAAATCTTAGCCGTTCGATTTTATTTTTCGTGCTGATCACTAAATATAGTCAATATATATATCAATCTTCTCCATTTTCCAAATACATTTTTAAAATGACATCAAAACCACGATCCAATAATCGGATCAAAAAGTCAAATTCAAGCTTAAATAAACCAAAAATAACAACTTTCAAACCAAGTAGTATGGGATCATAAAATATACACCTAGAGATTCCTCTCACCGAGACGAATCCAACAAAGCCCAAAAACACCCCTTGAAGTAACTGGAACACTCGTTAGAAATTCAAAAACTCTCACGGACAAAGTTGCATTTTTTCGGGGAATAGGGCCTCCAGTGGCCGCAAAACTTCAGTTAGTAGCTGCTGGCGGCACGAGGAATGGACGTTGTGTGGTGGAACGGGCTAACGACAGGCAGAGGATGGTCGAAGAAGTGTAGCCGCTTTTCTCCATTTTTGGCTGTGAGAGGAAGAATAAGCTCTGTGGGAAGAAAGAGAAAAAAGAGGGAAAAAGTGATGTGTTGGACCACGTGCAACTTGGTCAAAAAGTGTTGTGCAATTTTTAAAATTTATATTTTGGTCCCCATTTTTCAAATTTCTTGTATTTCAATCATCATTTCCAAAAAATTTTGCAAATAAGTCCCTCTCTTATTTAATCCGAAAATTATTAAAATCTCTCAATTACATTCTTAAAATCTGAGCTTTTACAAAACTAATAATACTTTAAACTCTGGTTAAAACTTTCTTAGACTTGCTACGAGAGTTTTAATAAAGTGGCTCGTAACACTAAACACGACAACACCAAAGACGTCTAGGCACATTTCATTTAGGTTAACATATCGGAAGAGATAACTTAGTCCCTACTAAGATATGGTATTTGTACCATAGTAGAAATATGCATGCATGCCTGAATATTCAGGCCTAAATAAACCGAATGATTCATAGTATAGACGTGAAAATACATTCCATTTAGGCATCACTGGTTAACTTCAGAATCATTTGTACAATCCAACTAAAAGATTTTTAAGTCCAACGATTGCAAACACGTGGCATGGTGTTTTTCCTTGCTTTTATTCCCTAATTTTTCACGACACACATTTATATAGCTAGTAATTAAATTACATTTTCCTCTCTCTGCCGACCTTATATTATAGGGCCCGTCTCTGATCGAAAAACGTCTCATTCACCAGCCCAGGAGCTGCTCGACCAATCACGGTCCACCAAATGAGTACAGTGAAAACCATGTTGGATATCACTATCAGTGCTGAAAGAATATATATATTTTCTTTTCTATTAGATCTCTTTATTGCTATAGTTTATAAAAAAAAAAAAAGTTAGAGATCATACACACATGTAGTTCGTGTAATTGGGTCACACATTTACGGTCATGGGCCAACCAAAAAGCTCCCACATAACGTGGCGTTGAGCTTTTGAAAAATGGAACTAGAGAGAGAGAGAGAGATGATGAAGATGAATATAGACGGAGCAATTAGTATAATAGTTGACCAAAACAAGCCTTCTTTTTGCAGAACAATGATACCTACGACGGCACGCAACAAAATGCAACACAGCCCTCTTTGATGAACTTTTCATGCAATAAAGATAAGGTTGAGACTCGAGAGACTCTAAAAGGGGAAGACATTTTTGTTTTTGTGTTTTTTTGTTAATAATTGAAAACATAAGGGAAAAGAATTCCCATTTTTAATTTGCCTTTCAGCTCCACCATCTCAATTTTATTATGAAACAATATTGAGGAGAGGTGAGTGAGCTCTATCTATAGTTACGAGTGATAAGGAAGTGAGAGGAATATATAGAAAGTATAACAATCATTTTAGAAGCGTTCCACTTCAGAGAGATGACATAACGATAAAACCCAATTTCGAGCCACTCCAATAAGAATGAAGCATTTCAATGTGAAGGGACATTTGTTTATCTTGCATTCTCATTGAAAATGGAGGGAAAAACTTCAATGTCATGATGTGGCACTAGCATCACTGTCCCCAATTAAAAAAAAAATAAAACAAAACAAAAAAAACGAACAAATATATTAATTCGTTTCTAAACTTGATTTGCAATTTTACATAACCAAGTTTTCTTTTCCCTCTAAATTGTAAGACTTTTGATTAACACGCACTTGAACTCGTGTAGTCTAGCCTTTTCTTAGAGAAGCATGAGGTCTGGAGTTTAATCTCTACCCTCACTCTCTTCCCCTGCTAACCAGTAACTACTACTAGTCATTAACAGACGTATATATATATAAACCCCAGATATAATATATAAGAAATTGTATTGGTATGGAGTGAAGTGGGAAAAGAATTGGTCTAAAAATTGGAATATTTTGGCATACCAAAAAGATAACGTTGAAAATTGCAAGAGAGGTACAAAAAGGAGAGAAGAAACATTTAATAAATCCAGTACTAAAATCATGCGTACCAACTAGACATTTAGGGGGGTGGAAGAACCTGTGACAAGAAAAGGGGTTTCTACTGTTTGCCATGACATTCCCACTAAACGTCATCTAAAATATGTCCGACCACACCTCATGAATAGGAACACAACTTAGCAGTAAACAACTAAAGGTAGTGGGGTCTCTTCTCCTAGTACTCCATACACTAGGTTTAATTTATAGAATGGCTTAATTTGATCCTAAAATGGTGTACATATACCTACAATATGTATACATATATATACATAAGTATAATGCATCTTTCTTTCTTTTTTCTATTTTAAATAAAACCCACTTCAGTTTATTACATTGTTTTCCTAGTTAACTGCTTGTTCGTTTCGATAGCCTCGGCAACTTTGCTTTGTAGTCTGAGCCAGTTACTGCTAACTACTATATACCATAACACTAAGTTGTGTAAAGCACACAACACTTTCAAATGTAGGCAAGAACTTCAATAATAGTGAATTACTGGAGAAGCAAGCAAAATTCCAATCCAAGGCAGTATTCAATAAGCATTCAAGGCAGCTCATCCCAGAGTCTTCTTCATAGGATCAAATTTACAGACAATAACTATAATCAAAATCTAAACAAAAGAAGCAAATGGATGTACAGTCTACTATTCACCAAATTAGTATTCACCCAATGGCATAAGTTGGGCGTCAATGAGACTTGCACAGCTAGGGAAGTAGAGGTTAAAGCAACGTATTAAAATCTTGATCAATGTAACCAAAGAAAAGCAACTTGTAAAGTTTTAATTATAAAAGAGACCTCAAGACTCGAGGTGTTACATAAAGGAGATCATATTCGAAACGATGATGTTTCAAGTTGCACTTCATGCAATTGAGAGCTCTAGTTGTAGTGTTTCCCAGTATATCCTTTATTAAGGCGCTCAAATCACCAAAGACATGGAGATAAACATCCATACAATACAAAAATACAACACTTCCTGACCCAAACATTCAACTATATGCTTTGCTCGACCAAAAACAAAGCGCGTACGTCCCCCCACAGCCAAACCAGGCAGCCCGAATTCCACAAAAGCCCATAACCTCCTCCCCAGTATTGGGTTCAGAGAAACATACAGAACCAACCATTTGAGTGCTTATTGGGCTTCGTGAAACATTTAAGGCCCAAATGATTTAAACATGAAATGAAAAGTTCTGGCTACCTCCCCTGATCCGAAACGACAGTTTGAAGAATAATCCAGAAGGAATAAAGTTCTGATAACGAATCAGATTAACATCGAATAAAAAAAAAATTAAAAAACAAGAAATCACAAACGCACTACAAACTTGCAATTTGCTCTGTGCACTTTCACGAGGACCCAATTATCCCATTTGGAGTAACCATCAAAATAAAAAATAAATAAATTTAAATCCCACTTTCATTTCCCTTGAATGGTACGAGATTGGTGTAAATAATTCAGAAAATAACATCTGAAACAGAAAAAGAAACACCATTGTATACAGAGAGTCGGTTACGATTTCATTCAGAAAGACCAAAAACGCAGATTACAAAGACGAGAGACCATGATATGTTCATAAGACATCTGCAGACTCTTCTAAAAGAAAAATCAACCAGGGAAATTTCATGTACACACAGAAAAGAAAAGGAAAAAAAAAAAAAAAAAAAAAGATCTAATACAACAAAGCTTACTACACTCCGATTACGACCCTCATTTTTCATTTTTTTTTATTATTAATATTTTCATATTTATCTATATTTAAGCGGCGGTGGCCCTCTTGGCCTTCTTAGAAGCGGGAGACTTGATCGACTTGGGCTGTTTGGGCTTCACAGGGGTCGATTTCTTGGCCTTCTTCTTCGCAACGGCCGAAGCCTTCTTGGCTTTCTCAGCCTTGGGCTTATTGGTCGCTGCCTTGGCCGCTCTGGTTTCCCTCGTGGCCGTAACCGACGTCATTTTGGGCTTCTTCTTCTCGGTGGTGGTGGTGGCAGCCTTCGAGACCTTGGTTGCGACCTTTTTCTTCTCCTTTCCGGCTTCGGAGAGCTTATACGAGGCCTTTATCTTGATGAGCTTGCCTCGTGAGACCGAGTTCTTGAGTTGCAGAGCCAGGATCTTCTTGAAGTTCGCCGGGAGTACCGCCTTGTGCTTCTCCTCCATGTACTTGGATATGGCGTACGGGCTCGACCCGCTCTTCTCGTTCAGAGCCAACAGAGCCTCCTCGATCATCTGCAACCCAAAAAATAAAAAATAAATTAAAAAATTCCACAATCGAACGAAATCAAGTAACGAAAATGGAAACCCTAATCGAATTGCGATTTCACAAGGATTAAGACGATGAAATTCGGAACCTAATCGAATGATCCGTACCTGAAAATAGGGAGGGTGAGAAGCGGTTTTGGGCTTCTTCACCTTAGGGACCTTTGGCTTCTTCTCCTTCACAGGCATCTCTGCCTCCTTCAGCTCCGGCGCCGGCGGGACCTTAACGGCCGGAGCTTCAACTTCGACGGTGGCTGACATCACGATCACAAAACGCAGAGAAAAAAGAAACAAAAAATCTGAGCAAAGCTTCTTGGAATCGAAGCGAGCTTTTCTGACGCCGTTACAATTAAGCCGTTCAGGGGATTTTATAGCGAGGAACCGATCCCCGGCCAAAGGAAACGGAGTCTTCTGATTGGTTGTGTGTAAGAGACGGGGATCGCCAGAGTGTGTGAGGAAGAATCTGGAACGTACACGTAAGATGAGTGTTAGCCGTAGGATTGCGGGAAGTTGTTTTGGTGCGCAAATGGGATTATTCCAGATGAGATTTCCAGCATGGCTGTTGTTTGGTCTTTATTTATTTCTCTCTTCTCGCGACTTTGGGAGAGGAACTTGGTGTGTTTCTTTGGGTAGTTTTGAGATTCAATTTTGTGACGATTTTCTTTGAATTTCAACGTAAAATTTTTTGACGATCGAAGCTAAGAAAGTGGAGATTATAATGTTGGTTAAATGAGGAAGAATGGTTCTGGTATATATGTGACATTAGGTAATAATTAGCTTCTATAATTTGTGGGCAGAAAGAAAACTCTACAAATTCTTCTTCTTCTTTTTTTTTTTTTTCATTGATCGCACACCTTCCCTAAAAATAAACGGAAAAAAAAAAAGAGCAAAACTTTCTTTTTAATAGAGAAAAAATTTTAATTTCGCATTATTCAACATTATTAATTATAGAATGTACTTTCTTTTTGCTTGGGCTTTGTTTTTTCAATTTTATTAGTTCTAATATTTTTCTTAGGGAAAGTTTTAATATAATTTTCAATAGGGTAAATATACCAAAAAACTTGCCAAATCATACACTATGATTAAAATTTCCTACAATAATGGAAAGATCTATAATCTTGGGTTTTTTTTTTTTTACTTTTTAATACAAAAACCCCCCTAAATTCTTAACAATTTAGTAAAATTAACTCTCTGAAATCCCTTAAAATTAAATCTGCTAGAAAATAAAGGAGTTTTTGTTAGTTTTTCTTACGGTTAAGTCTCTATTTTTTTATTTGTAGTTTTTAGGTCCTCATTCTTAGACTTTTATTTCACATTATAATCTTTTCTGTCCAAAACTATCGTTAATTAGCATTTACTTAAAATGTACTCATTTTAGCAGGGGAAAAATTGAAAATAAAAAGAAATTATTATTATTATTATTATTATTATTATTATTATTATGTTTTTTAAAAAAATTGGATTATTATTTTTGTTTAAGATAGTGGTAATAAATTAGAAAATTTTATATGGTTTTAACATAGATCTATTTTGGTCTAAGTATTCATATATCGGAAAGAGAAGTATATGAATATTTGGACTAAATTAGATTCATACTGAAACTATATACAATTTTAGCGATATATATCCCGTAAAATTGGAATAACAAAACATAAAATTGGCAATATATATTCATATATATCTCTTTTATATGTATGAATACTTGGACCAAAGTAGATTCACATTGGAACCATATAAAAATTTTCCAATTTCTTTCCTCTATTTTGAACAAAAATAATTAATGTAAAAGAAAAATTTAAGAATAGGCACCTAAAAGCTACAAATAAAAGTACGAGGATTTAATCATAAAAAATAATTAACAAAAATATCCTTTTTTTCTAACATAACTAATATTAGGTAGAATTCAGAGAGTTTTACTCTAAAAAATTGAATTCAAAGTTAATATAATAGTTTTTATATTAAAAAGCCTTCTTTCAGTCCAATAATCTAAATGAGTAGAGACATGCTTATTAATAAATTGTCACATGGACACCAAATAATTAAAAAAAGGCATTTTAACCCTATAAAATTATCGATTGGCATCCATATAAATAATCTAAAAGAGGATTCCTACAAGCAGCAACCATCTATATACTAATGAATTGTTAATAACTTTTGAAGGTAGACATTATAGTGAAAGAAAAGATTTTCGACGAAAACTTGCGATTAAGTTTCTAGCAATCTAAATAGATAAATTGTTGCCCCGTAGAGCTAAAATGAATTCTGATGTTGAGTTATAAGGAGAAGTAAGTACTTCTCATTTTTTAGACCAAATAGTAATATGAATCAAGATATTTAGATGTTATAAGTAAAGCACGAGGTGTCAGTAACCATAAGGTATCAGTAAGTACGAAGTATTAGTAAACATGAGGTGTTGGTAAGCACAAAGTGGTAGTAAGTACATGATGTCACTCTAAGCACGAGGTGTGAAATGTGAAAGCACGATGTGTTAATTGGAAGTATGTGGTGGAAAGAGCTAGCTAGGTGTCAAGATTTAAGATATGGTTAGTGGCACTAGGTGTCAATATTTAAGTTAAGTTAAGTGACTCAATGTCATACTCCTGCATAATATCATGTTATGTTATGTCGACCTATTATAACGAAAAACATGAGCCTGGCATAGACTATCGCTTATATCGTGCCGTGCCAAACATGATATTTTTCAAGTCGTAGCCAATGTGCAGACCATTCTATTGAGCATCTCTATGTTAAAAAAAATAAAAAGAAGAAAACGGTAATTACAGGATACTAAAAAAAAGTAGGAGTTTTAAACTATTATTTTCCCGTTCTTTCATACTCTTTATAAAATTACTTTGTAATATAAATTAAATCTTAGTATCTGATATTTCCGATATTTATGGGCCCAATTTGTATGGATTTCAAAACCTCAATATTTTATTAAATATATACCAGAAATCCATGATTTTTATTACTAGAGTTAAAAAAACAAAAATTTTCTTTTATACAACAAAAAGCCTAAGATTTTTTTTATTGTTTTTTTCCTAAAATAAGAAAACTGAAGACTTTTTTTCCCCTATATTAACCAATAAAAGAATGAGTATTTACTTAATTAAATTTTTTAAACCTGATTGTGTTCAAGCGTAAAGATTATCAATGAAGATCTTAGTGGTCGTTGAGAAAAACCAAAAAGTAGTTGTGATCTTAGGGTTGAGAGCAAGAAAAAAGCAATTCTTGCTTTAAAATTTCACTTGAAAAATTAAGAAGAAATTGTTCTATCTTGTTTTTGGACGATTCTTTGAATTCAAACTCAAAATAATGCAAGATTCCATATAACAACAATCTTGTTCAAAAACTGAGTAGGTGCACTAGCAAGTGAGCATGCACAAAGCCATATAGGAGCAAGTGTAGACTTAAGCCCCCAGTAAGACATTGAATTTTTTTTAATTATAGAATATATAGGTATATAGTCCTAAAAAATAAAATAAATAAATAAATAAACTCTTAATTAACACTACCCCCACTAAAAAAATTGTGAGCCTAGTGCCTCACAAGTGTATAACTCACATGCATATTACTTTAGATTATTGTTTTTTTAATAATTTAGGTTGAATTTACTTAAGTTAAATTGAAAAAGTCAAAAGGGGCCAATTTCAAATGGACCTCTCTCACATCAAAGTTCAAGTTTAATACAATTTATTAAAAACTTCGAATTGATTAAAAAAAGAGAGGAAAAAAAAGGCTAATTAAGCTAAATACATTATTGGATAATGATATTAGATTTGTAGCAATTTTTGGCAATTTTCCTCTAAAGAAAATTGCAATAGCAATTTTTTTTAAAAAAAATTGCTATCCATTAAAAAAATCCCAAAAATGAAAGAAAAGGAAAAATTCTTATTTGAATTCTTGTGAGCTATTGTTTGAACTGAATAGTATTTTGATTGATCTTTACAAACAAAATACTTGATACTAGGAGGAAGGGGGGGGGAAAGAAAAAAGACATATCAAATTAGTTTACCTACATATAAAGTTGACTACATTAATTCTAATAGTTTCCATTATTAATGTAGATAGAGTATTTTTTTTTCTCTAAATCTTATTAAGAATTAACAACATAAATAATTAATAGAACGAGCAATTAACAAATAAATTACAATTTACTCATATATTTTAAGAGAGATTTCTTTAATAACCTTAATATCAAAATTATTACAAACTTTTCAAGGAAAAGAAAAACCCTAATTGACAAAAAATCATGGCTCAATTCTTGTGAGTGAGACTAGGTATGTTAGAACCTTAGGTCATCTCTAACTAGGAACTCTATTTTGCAACAACCAAAACTCTAAAATACAACAACTTTACTCTATATTTTTTTTTCATCTCCAACCCATTACTCTAAATACTACACCAAAAAGAATGTTCTCTATCCCAAAAAGAATATTTTCTACAACAAAAAAGAATATTCCCTCTATCTTTTACCAAAATCTCCAAATGCACGTTTTACATATTTTCAATATACTTCTTGCTTCATTGCAAAAAGTTTCTTTTTTGGACCACGTGGATCATAAATAGTTTGTACAAGAGAAGCATATTTTGGATATATATCATAAGCTAAATAGTATCTCATATTATACTATTTTCCATTAATAACATAGTGAGCTATAGGAATAATACCTTTAACGAGGTTGGCAAAAAGATTTGATACTTCCAACGTATTAATATCATTGTTAGAACATGTCATACCAAAATATGTATGTCATATCCAAAAATCATAATCAACTACAGCCTCTAAAATAATAGTTGAAGATCCAGTACAACTTGCGTATTGTTCTGCCCAAGCTGTTAGACAATTCTTCCACTTCCAGTGCATACAATCTAGACTCCTTGATATTCTTAGAAAACCACGATTTTTACCAACATGAAGTAACTTAGCCACGTCATTACAGTCAGCGATCTTAGATATCTCTTTGCAAATACTTCCACAATAGCATGACAAAATCTCTTCATACTATCAATTATTGTAGACTCTCTTATTTTAATGTACTCATCAGTAACATCTACAGGTACAATATACGCCAACATGCAAAAGACATCTGTAGTTTTTGCAAACCCGACAATCCAAGTCTACCAAGTTCATCCCTTCTCTGCAAGAAATAATTGTCATGACATTGCACAACATTCACTATACGAAGGAATAAACTTGGACTCATCCTGAATCACCTGTGAAACATTGATTCATTAAATCTTGAGTTCTTCGCAAAGTAGTCATTGAAGAGAATTTGATCAGCAGCTTCCCAATCGCGATTAACTACTATATGACCAGGACTTAAGCCTCTATAAGTCACTTGTTGATTTTATCGGTTGAGAAAGCGATTGATGTGAGTGTTGTTATTACTAACCTAACGAGAAGCTACCTCTTGCTCTCTCTTAACTGTTTCAAAATCATATATAAGTTGATTGTCATCTTTATTTTTACCATTGGAAAATAATGAAGCAAAAGATGAGTAATAAAATAGACCTCTAGGAATGGACTTCATTTTCAAAGATAATATACACTTAATAAAGTGAGATTTAAGGATATTTAACTTAGTGTGCTGAAGAAAACTTTGATGGATTTCAGGTTTTAATGCATTGTTAAAGACCATGATATCTAATATTAAGAAATCTCAAATCTAAAATCTCAACCATTGGTTAAATTTTACCATAATCTAGACCGTAGGATTAGGATTTTTAAAATTTCTATCTTATCTTCACTTTCTTTTTAAAAAAATTTGAAGATAAGATATCTCTAACTTAAAATATGAATCGTAAGACTGATTTCACCCACATCTACACGATATGTAAAAACCCGGATTTTTAGGAGAGTAATTTTGACATTTTACCAATTTTCGGATATTATATTTGGTGAATTAATTTGTAAAAATTTTGTGCAGAATGACTAAATTGTAATTAATTTTGAGGATTTAATTGATAGAGTTTGGGAACTGGGGACTATAGTGCAAATTTTTAAAAATTACATAGTCTCATATATTCCCACTCACGTGGGTTCCCTTTTCCCAGTCACTCTCTCTCTCTTCCTCACCCGACTCTCTCTCTCTCTCCCTCACCCGATTCTCTCTCTCGCTTGCTCGCTCACATGGGATTTTGTTACTTCTGATTACCTCCATATTTGACAAGCGTAGGCAATTTGGTTGCCCCTCTAGGTTTGATAGACGACACATGGATGTCCCCTCCAGGTATAGGCTTAGGTGTCAGGCAGGCTGTTAGGTACACTTAGTGTCATCATCCTAGGTTTCCACAGATGAGAGGATGTGAGCTCATGGGTATGGGTTGATTTGTGTCATGT
>JXTB01000045.1:0-51518 GCA_002914805.1 Parasponia andersonii
ACCCCTACGACTGTTGAGGTGAGGGTCGCTGTTCCTAGACAGCGGACCCTTGGGGCTTCAGACCGCCAGCTGTCGTGGATTCGAGGTCTGACCGACTGAACCGTTTGGGATCAGTGGTGGATTCTGCCTTAAATTCGGAAGACCCATAGGCCGATGGTGAGATCACGTGCGATCCGCGTGACCCTTCTCACGGTTCAAGGTTCAGGAATGGGCCCCACAGTTAGTTTTGGGTTAATTTTTTTAACCTGAGAATTACAACATATAATGCATTTAATTATATGATCATTTTTGCATCAACACGACATACAAATATGACATGAGTATTAATATTTTAAATTTTAAATATAATCTTAATATATGTTGGTATGGATTTTTGTTCTTGAATCAATACGCGTCACTCGCCTCCGAATAGATTGCTTTGAAGGATCCTAAAACTTAGATTTATCATATGTGCTAGTCTGTACAGCTTTGAATATAGATATAGATAAACCTTTTACCAATATTTAACATGAACAATGGTGCAGTACATCCTAAATCTTCTCCAAGAATAATGTTAGAATCATACACGATTGAGGGAGTATAGTGGATATAGTATTGTATTTCTTGGGAAAAACGAGAGAGAAATGTGGGAAATGACAGATAAGGTTTTGAGAAAATATATCAGCTTACCTCTTATGGGATAAAGAGATATTATTTATAATAGTTTTGAGGTCTTAATATTATTAGGGTTAGTGGGCACGTGTCCCCTGAATTAGTGGAAGAGTCTCTCTGAATAAGTGGAATATGTCTCGACTACTATTTGTACTGTTAGTAAGAATCTATGCGTCGGCCTTAACATATATATAGCACCTGGACACCAATTATAGAATATACATTTTGAAATATTCTTGGTTGTTAGATTGTATTTTGTGAGGTTATGGCCAGATGACTCATAATGGTGGTTCATAATGGTCAGCTACTATCTTATTGCTTGCCTTGACCGGATGTTACCTAACTCCTGGCGATCAAAGAGTATCATCGTTTCATGAAAAGCAGGATCTGTTCTATTCAAACCAAGTTATGTATTGAGAATGCCCTTGTTCGAGCCTTATAAACATGGGTCAGGACCAAAGTAAGAATTTTCGTTAAAACGACATGTTGTCTTATGCTACTCTCACATGTTACGTGACGTTTTATCATTGATCGGGAGAATTATCTAAACAATATATATTTTTATTTATTTATTTAACTTAAATACTGCATAATTATGTTAAGTTTCAATAATTATGTCAAATAGGTGATAATTAGATACACAAGACATTTGGTGGTTTATTTGCAATCCAAGTGATATATAAGTGTTGGTGCTGTTCTTACCAGCCGTCCACGTATCTCTGAACTGCTGACGAGGTATCCACCAACTATCCACATATCCTTGCTATCGCGGAATGTCTTTAGCTTTGGGTTGAGACAGAGAAGTAGGGGTGGCCACCTGCAAAGACTCTCCGATGCTTAAGTTATTGATTTATCCCTGAGATTGAACAGCAAGGATTTTATTTTTCTCTATAAACATTTTTTGTATATTGTATTGTCTCTTGTATATCTCTTTAGGGAAGAAATAATGCTTACATGTATAATCCTGGAATTGGAAACTTTTTGGCTCTCAATCCCGGGATCGAGTACCTTTTTTCAATCATGACTTACTCCAGAAATCACGGGTCGTGATTACCGTGACCTCCCTTGCATCGTCGCGGCCTGTTTTCCGCCATCCCCTACGACTCCAACCTGTCGGGGGTGAGATTTTGATAAGCCGTTGCTCTGTCAGGACGACTTGCCCAATGCGCGCACCTACTCAGGATCGCATTAAATGCTCTGTCTGGGTTTGGAGCGGTGAGCTGCTTCCCACGGTATTCTGGCGGAAGACCCTTGAGGCTCTCGACCCCCAACTGTCGAGATAAGAATCGGACTGAGCCGAATCTATCCAGGGTCGGGGATGGGTTCAGCCCTAGCCTCGAATAGCCCATGGGTCTATGCGGTATCATGTGCGACTTGTGTGGCCTTTAATCAGTCACTCTGGACACACGTCGGATGGTGTGCCTCGCTCGCGATCTGTTCTGCCACTTAATCGTCTACGCGGTGTATGTTTTAGAAACGGGTCCCATAACTGCCCCTATTTCCCTATTTGATGGATTCCTATCCATCGAGTGGGGAAATCGTTTTTCCGGTCCTCTAATTCGAGGGATACATGTGGCTCCCCCACCGTCACTCCTCCCCAGTTACCGACATTGGGATACGCCATCCCGTGTCCTAATTTTTTCAAATTTTTGAAATTTTAACGCCTCCGTCTTCCTTGCCCTGCTCTTCTCCAGGAAAAACTCTTCAGCTCTCCCTCTATAAAAGCCGCATTTATGCTCATTTCTTACTTTACCAAAATCTCCAAGTATTCCAACTTTCTCAAATTTTACGGTTTCTGCATCTCTCTTTTTCCAGAACCTTTCGTCTTCTTCGACCATACCTAACACGATGGCCCTGAATCTAAGTCAGATACTCTGCCCCGTCACGAATTCTGAATTAGGCTCGTTGAGGAGGCAACTCTGGTTCCCTGGAAGAGTCACTTTAGAGAGGGTCAACGGCCCGGCGGACTGGTATTTTTACCCCTCTGCTCCAGAAGGCTCCATCATCCTGGGGAGGAAGCATCTAGAGTGGTTACGGTTTCCTCTTCCTCCCTTGGTCCATCAGTTCTTTAGCCTTACGGGGATTCATCTGATGCAGCTCAATGCTAACGGAATCATGATCCTGATGGGACTTTCTGCCTTGTCCGTCCTCCTCAATATGCATATTGACCTGGAAGTAGTTTTCTACACCTATAAGCTTATCCTCATCCCCAAAAAGGGCTCTTACCCCACTTTCTATCTCCAGCCACTCCCAGAGCGCCATATCTTATGGGGCTTGCCGAGGTCGGACAAGCAGTGGGACTCTCATTCTAGGATATACGCCGTCGGAGGGGCGTGGTGCTCTCCCTGGGTGAATGGAGAGCATTTTCAAATCCCTTCGTTCTTTCTACAAAGTAAGTACAGGGATGTGAATTTTAGGTCCGTGCATATTTTGTCCATTTTTACTCATGATATTTTGCCTTGTGCAACCTCTGCGGAGGAAAGCAAGTTCGAGCCTCAACTGTCGACGGGTTAACTCCAGGAGCTGGAGGGAATCATCTTCTTCGGGTCGTTCGGGGATTATCGACATATGCAGGCTGTCCTGAATCCCCAGGTGATGAACATGATGCAAAGGATGGTCTCATATCTCCTCTTCCTGCTAGACACGTGGGTCATCACCAAGCACTTTCGGAGCCAGCTTGACGCCTCTGCCCTGAACCGGTTCTACCGGGATGAGCAGGGTCACATTGGTAGGCCGTCAGATCATGGCCTCGAGCCAGTTGGCGGATCCCAATGACTTGATAGCACCGACTAGCCACGAGCTCAAAGAGGCGGTGAAGTTCGTGGTCGAGGAGTATGCCAGGCTCCGTAGGGAGGAAACCGCTGCCCCTAAGAGGGCTAAGGGTGAGTTCATTTTTGTATCTTGAGGCTCCGTCAGTTGGGTCATGACTGCGTTTTAACCATGTTGCTTGCTCTTTGCAGGTTCGGATGCACGCCTTTCAGCAGACCCCTCCCCGAACAAGGGGAAGACCACTCTGCACAAGGCGCCCTCTAAGGTCCCTGCTGGTCGGCGTTCGTTGGTGTCCTCGAAGGACGAAGCCTCGAGAGTTGTCATCCCAAGAACAGGCATATACGATAACCTGAAGGGTCTATTCGTGACCGGAGATGAAACACCGATAATGCCAACTCCCGAGGCGGGCAGGCTCGTGGTCCGAGAGGCGCTGGCCATAAAGGTTGTGCATGGCAAAGGGGCTCCCTCGACCCTGCCTGGTGAGCCTTCTACGCCGACCTCTTCTGCCCCCAGCTCTGGCTCGAAGGCAGGAACGGGGTCCAGTGTCACCCGCTCTCGTGGAGAGATTGCTGAGCTCAGCAGAGGGGCTACGAGGTTGAAGTCTTGGCTATCTACCCCTCCCCCGGTCTCCACAAAGCGGGATCGCGAACCCGATTCGTCCAAGGGGGAGGGGAGCCCGGCAGGAAAGAGAGGCAGAACCGCCTCTGCTTCTGACAGCGACGACGACGGGGCTACTTTGACTCTCATGAGGAGGAGGAGGTCCATGCGAGGCGATACGTCTAAGGATGCTGGTCAAGACAAGACCGAAAAATCACACCAGGGCGTTCCTTCAACGGAGGTGGTAGTCGAAGCTGTTAACGCAGTAGCAGTCGTCGTAGCTTCTTCTGTCGAGGGTGCGCCCGGTGACGCTTCACTCTCCACCGCCACCACCTTTGCCACTCCGGGGGCATTGAAAGAGGTTGCTGGAGTGCATCTGGTGAGGCGTGAAGGTGCCCTCGCGGTCGGCGGGGTGGAATCGCGTTCCTCAGATGCAGACAATACCCAGGAAGAGGGTGCGGCTATGGGGCCTAAGCTGGAAACGCTCTCCCTGGAGAATGTAGAGCTTGTGGCCAGCCGCATCATCGCACAGGTTTGTTTCGTCTTACTGTAAGCGATAGGTTCTTAGCATTTTCCCTGACCACTGACCACTAACTCCTCTTTCTCGCACTTTGCAGTTAGCTACCGTCCAGTCTTTCTACTCCTCTCACTTTAGCGAGCTGACTAGGCAGTTGAACGCCCATGCTATGATGGCCGAGCAGAGCTAGGCCGCCCTTGCCACGTTGAGGGCAGATTTCGACTTATATCGGAGCCTGGACGAGGCTAGGGTCAGCAGCGCGGTGGCCCACGCTTTGAGTGTTGAAAGGGCTAGGCGCAAGGAGTTGGTCGCCACGTTGGCTGAGGCAAAGACCGCCAGGTTGGTCCAAACCGAGGCTGCCAGGCTGACCCAGGCCGAGCTTGAGGCCAAGGAGCAGGAACTGCAGAATACGAGGGCGGAGATGGGTCTGGCTTTCATCGCTCACGACAGAGCCATCGACAAGGACAAGGAGGCGAGGAAAGCTGAGGGAAAGCCAAACTTGAGGCCCATTCTTTGTAGCGCAGGCTCAACCGGTCCAACGAGGTAATCCAACATCTCTATTCGGATCACAAAAAACAAATGGAGGCTCATGTCGAGTTATCTCACAAACATGGTGAAGATCTCACCGATATTAACAATCTTTTGATCGACTTATCACAGCGGCAAGCATAGCTGAGGCTAGCTGCGCTAAGGGATAAACTGGCGAACGCGGAAAAGTTGAAGACAAGGATAGGTGGATGTCCTTTCTGCGGAGAGCTACAGGTCTAGCTAGGAGAACAGGGAGTTCGAAGGCCACGCAGAAGTGGTAACACCAGACCAATTCGATGAGCAGGAGGGACCATTATTCCATCAGGTACTACATGCAGCAGTTAGGAGACGAGATTAATATCATGTATCCTGCTGATGTATTGAAGATGCTCGATGAAGATAAAGATGGGCCTTCTACATCTACTTCTGTCGCCAAGGAGACCGTCCCCGCTCCGAGTCTGCCAGAACAAGCTACGCAGGTCTCTGTGGATCAGCCTGGCGAGGGCACCTTGGTGGGCAAAGGGTCAAGTGCGGTCATCTTGTCCAACGATGATTCTGATTCCTTGCAGCTGGCCCAAGCTTCCAAGCCGGCGTCGCTCCCTTCCCCGGAGGTAACTAGGGATTCTCCCCCTTATGTACATTTGTAAAATGCTAACCACTCCATGTAGAGCTGACCCTTGTTGCAAGCAACTATTTAAATAATAAAGTGGCGTATTTTTCTCACGCTTATTCTATGTAATTTATTATATTCATTATTATATTATTTTTGTTGCTTGCATCCGTGGTCAGGGTCAGGCATCGTATATGATGCCATTCCTTTGTCAGCGGTTTGCCCGGCCTCCAGGTCTAGCCCAATCGTATATGATGCGGAGTTACTAGCAAATCCCCTCATGCTACGACCGACGAGGTCAGCTCCAGAGATCGGGACGTGAGTTTTGGCTCGCCCGACTTTGAGGATGTGTAACTTCCGTTATGAATCATCTTAGCAGAATATGATCTGCGCGTATGGCTGGACTTCTCCGACCCTAAATGGGAATGCGCCAGGAACTAGCTCCAAGGATTGGTCAACAACTGTTTGGACCCATCGCTTCAGAAGAGGAGGCAAGGGCTTGGCTCTTTTCGGGAGCGAACAGGACTTTACCACTCCGACATGTCCTTGCGAGTCTGCCCGAGACCTGCTCCTTACAAATAGAGACATCGGGTCTGCATCTGTGTCGACCACGCATCTTGTAATCTAAGCAATAATAAACAAAATTTGGTTGTAATTTCTGCTTTCGCACTTAGTCTTGCTCGGACCTACTTCCAATGGGTAGGTCTTGGTTCCGTTCACTTTCTGCCCGTGTTTAGCTAAGGCGCTCTTTGGGGAGGGTCTGCTTCCAACGGGTAGACCTTGAGCCCTTTTTTCTTTTGCCCATGCTTAGCTTAAGTGCTCTCTAGGGAGGGTCTACTTCCAACGGGTAGACTCTGGTCCCGTTTACCTTTGGCCTGTGCGTAGCTAAGGTGCCCTCTGGGGTCGTCGACAAGCGACGTGATTCCTATGGCGCAATTCTTGGTGAGGTCCACTGGCAAATATTTTATTGCACAGCTCAATCCCCTCCGTGCGTTTTTTCGGGCCATCAGCAATTATTTTATTGCGCGAGGTGATTCCCATAGCGCGATCCTTACCGAGGTCTGCTAGTAAGCATTTGACCGCGCAGCCCGATCCTCTTCGTGCGTTTTCCCGGGCCATCAGCAAGCATTCTGTTACATGATGTGATTCCCATAGCGATACTTACCGAGGTCTGCTGGCATGTATTTGACTATGCAGCCCGATCCTCTTAGTGCGTTTTCCCGGGCTATCGGCAAGCATTCTATTGCACGATGTGATTCCCATAGCACGATCCTTATCGAGGTCTGCTTGCAAGCATTTGACTGCGCAGCCCGATCCTCTTCGTGCATTTTCCCAGGCCATCGGCAAGCATTCTATTGCACGATGTGATTCCTATAGCGCGATCCTTACCGAGGTCTGCTAGCAAGCATTTGACTGCACATCTCGATCCTCTTCGTACATTTTCTCGGGTTATTGGCAAGCGACGTGATCCCCGTAGTACGATCCTTGATGAGGTCTGCTGGCAAGTTTTTGGTTGCGCAGCTCTTTCCTCTTCGTATGTTTTCTCGAGTCGTTGGCAAGCGACACAATCCCCGCAGTACGATCTTTGATAAGGTCTGTTGGCAAGTTTTTGGTTGCGCAGCTCTTTCCTCTTCGTACATTTTCTCAGGTCGTCGGCAAGTGACGTGATCCCCATAGTACGATCTTTGATGAGATCTTCTGGCAAGTTTTTGGTTGCGCAGCTTTTTCCTCTTCGTACGTTCTCTCGGGTCATCGGCAAGCGACGTGATCCCCATAGTTTGATTTTTATGAGGTCTGCTGGCAAGTTTTTAGTTGCGCAACTCTTTCCTCTTTGTACATTTTCTCAGGTCGTCGGCAAGTGACGTGATCCCCGTAGTACGATTTTTATGAGGTATGCTGGCAAGTTTTTATTTACGCAGCTCTTTCCTCTTCGTACGTTTTCTCGGGTCGTCGGCAAGCGACGTGATCCCTGTAGTACGATCTTTGATGAGGTCTGCTGGCAAGTTTTTAGTTGCGCAACTCTTTCCTCTTCGTACGTTTTCTCGGGTCGTCGGCAAGCGACGTGATCTCCGCAGTACAATCTTTGATGAGGTCTGCTGGTAAGTTTTTTGTTGCGCAACTCTTTTCTTTTTGTACATTTTCTCGAGTTATCGGCAAGCGATGTGATCCCTACAGTACGATTCCTTTTTTACGCCCTCACATCGCCACACGGGAGGGAGTCTGCTGGCAAGTTTTTAGTTGCGCAGCTCTTTCTTCTTCATACATTTTCTCAGGTCATCGGCAAGTGACATGATCCCTACAGTACGATTTTTATGAGGTCTGCAGGCAAGTTTTTGGTTGCACAGCTCTTTCCTCTTCGTATATTTTCTCGGGTCATCGGCAAGCGACGTGATCCCCGTAGTACGATCTTTGATGAGGTCTATTGGCAAGTTTTTGGTTGCATAGCTCTTTCCTTTTTGTATGTTTTTTCAGGTCGTCGGCAAGCAACGTGATCCCCGCAGTACGATCTTTGATGAGGTCTGCTGGCAAGTTTTTGGTTGCGCAACTCTTTCCTCTTGGTACATTTTCTCGGGTCATCGGCAAGCGACGTAATCCCCACAGTACGATTTTTATGAGGTCTCCTGACAAGTTTAAGCAACGTGATCCCCGCAGTATGATCTTTTGTGCGAATGGCCCGTGGGGTCTGGCACTGTGGGCAGACCCTTTTACATAGCAATCCAAAGCATAAATCCGTAGAGCAGGAACCCTTACCTGTTTTGGAATTAAGTTGTTTAATAATACAAGCATTCATATGTATCTTACAGTATTTACACGCATCTCATACGTAATACTTTTTCAGATGTTGGGCATTCCATGTGTTTGGCAAGCTCTTTCGGTCTTAAGTTCTTTCAGGATATATGCACCATTGTCAAGCACCTTGATTATCTCATAAGGCTCGACTCAGTTAGAGTCTAGCTTCGAGAAATTTCCCGTTCTGACCTTCAAGACCCAATCGCTGGTGTTAAATTAACGAGTGCTAACCTTCTTTGCATAGTAGGACCTGGAATGCTGATGGTACGAGGTCAGGTGGACTAGGGCTATATCCCTTGTTTCTTCCAGGAGGTCTGTGTTGTGGCTTAGCTACTGCTCGTTCAGTGAGGTGTCTCTCACCACTTAGGAGCGAATAGTTGGGAGGCCAATCTCTGTCGAGATCACAGCTTCCGACTCGTAGACCATGGTGAATAGTGTTCTTCCCATTGACCTCCGCTCCGTGGTTCGATGGGCCCACACGACGGCCGGTAATTCTTCTAACTACCCCCCTTTGGCCTCCTGCAAGTTCATTTTTATATTACTGAATATGGCCTTGTTCGTTGCTTCTACTTGACTGTTCCCCTGAGGGTAATTTACAGATGAGAAGCTGAGCCTTATATCATACAACTCACACAGCTCTTTTAGCTTCACATTCTAGATTTGCATGCCGTGATCAACATGTATCTCTCTCAAGATCTCGTACCGACAGATTATGTTTTTCCAAATGAAGTTAATCATGTCTGCCTTGTTGATAGTTATGTAGGCGTTAGCTTCTACCCATTTGGTGAAATACTCAATGGCTAGCAGGACATACCTTTTTCCCCTTAGACTTCTGGGGAGTTCTCCGACGATGTCCAGGCCCCATTTAGCGAAAGGCCAAGGAGTTATATTCGAATGGAGTTCCTCCATGGGTTGGCAATTCATAGGGGCGAACCTTTGGCACTTGTCACATTTCTTGACAAACTGGGCCACCTCAGTCATCATGTATGGCCAGAAGTATCCGGAAGTCAAGGCCTTGTGGGCGAGGATGCGCCTGGTAGAATGGTTGCCACATGCTCCTTCATGGATTTCCTCCATCAGTTTCTATGCCTTGACGAGGCCTACGCACCTCAGTATTGGTTCCATCGTTGATCTCCTATACAGTCAGTCTGCCACCATAGAATACTGGGCAGCCTTCAGTCTAATCGACCTCGCTTTTTGGGGGTCTACAGGTAGGTTTCCTGACACCAAATATTGGGTGATGGGTCTCATCTAGCTATCATCCTCAGAGTCGGCCGCAAATATGAGGCGTGCATGGGCTTCTAAGGGGCCTTTTGCATTTTTTCCCTCTGACAGAATCTCCGTATGCTCAGTTGCTCCCCCAATCGATGCGCTTTTAAGCTAATTCATCGGCCTTTTGGTTCATCTCCATGGGTATTTGTTCGATATTGAACCTACTGAAACGGGCTTTCGCCTCCATTACCCGGGAGAAGTACCTATGTAACTTTGGCTCTTTTACTTCGAAGTCTCCCCTGACCTGACCCACGATCATCTGCGAGTCAGTTTTTACCACGATGTCCTCCACTCCGAAGTGCAGAGCCAATTCAAGGCCTTGCAGTAGCACCTCGTACTCTGCCTTATTGTTCGTCGCCTGAAAACCGAGCCTCAAAGCTTTCTCTACCCTGAGTCCTACCGGGGTCTGCAAGACTATCCCAATACCTGACCCCGAGGTGTTCGTAGATCCGTCGGTGTAGAGGATCCAAGCTGAAGGAGTATGAGGCGGGGACGTTTGAAGCGGGCCGTGCAGCTCGCCAAAGGACTAGATTTCCACCAAGAAGTCTGCCATGACTTGCCCTTTCTTCGTTATTCAAGGCGATATTCGATGTCATATATCCCCAGCTCGATGACCCACTTGGTTAGTCATCCCGACGGGTTCGGCTTGGCCAAGATTTGCCAGATGGGGAAATCCGTATACACCGTTACCAAGTGCGCCTCGAAGTATTGCCTGAGTCTCTTCTTAGCATTGACTAAAGCTAGGACCAATCTCTTCGCCATACTATATCGTGTTTCGGTGTCCAGGAGCATACGGCTCGTGTAAAACACAAGCTTCTGCTTGCCGTCTTTCTCGACGAATAGCACGGTACTGATCGCTAATTCAGACACTGCTGAATACGCGTACAAGCACTGCCCTCTGCTGGGAAAGCTAGGATAGGCGGATGACTTAAGTACAGCTTGAGCTCTATCAGTGCCTTGTTCTACTCCTCCCCCCAGACGACCGTGGGGCTTTTCTTTATGCACTAGAAGAAGGGCTTGCATCGATCGGACATCTTGGAGACAAAACGGCTGAGGGCGGCTCTCTTCCTGATCAGGCGCTGGACCTCCCAAACAGTCGAGGGTCTTTTCTCGTCTGTGACAGAGGACAACTGGGTCGGGTTGGACTCGATACCCCTTCTGCTCACGATGTGTCCCAGGAACTGGCCGAAAGACACCCCAAACGCGCATTTCTTGGGGTTCAGATGCATCCGATATCATCTCAGGATTTGAAAACAGTCATCCAAGTGTCCCAGATGGTCCGAGGGCTCCTTGCTCTTTACGACCATGTCGTCGATGTAGACTTCCATCGTCTTCCCAAGCAGCCTAGCGAACATTTTGTTCATGAGCCTTTGGTAAGTTGCCCTTGCATTCTTCAAGCCGAAAGGCATGCACCTATAACAGTACAGACCTCGCTCCGTGATGAACGCCGTGTGGATCTGGTCTTCCTTTTATAGAGAAAATCTGGTTGTATCCAGAGTAGGCATCCAAGAAGCTCATCCTGTCAAAGCCAGCAGTAGCATCGACCATTTGGTTGATCCTTGGCAGGAGGAAGCTGTCCTTCAGGCAAGCCTTATTTAGGTTGATGAAGTCTATGCAAGTGCGGTCATCACCATTTTTCTTCTTCACCACCACTGGGTTGGAGATCCAGCACGGGTATACGCATTCCATGATCAGGTCATTCTCTAGTAGTGTCTCTACCTCCTTATTGATCGCCCTATTTTTCTCTGGCGCGAACCTTCGGGGCCTCTATCTGACCAGAAGGAAATTGGGGTCTGTACTCAATCGGTGGCAGGTGTGTGTGGGGTCTATCCTGGGATTGTCGTCGTGGGACCACGCGAATACATCTTCATTTTGCCTAAGGAATCCCAACAGTTCGCTCTTTTCTTCCTCGGGTAGTAGGGCCCTGATTAAGTCTACCTTCCCCAACTTTGCCTCTTTCAAAGGGACCGCTACCAGCTCCTCAATCATGGATTCTGGCCTGTCGGATTCCTCTTCGATCTGCTTCATGTACGCCGGCATGCGGTCCTTTGACTGCTATCTGTCTCTCGTCGAGGCACTCGCATTCACTTCGGGCCCACCCAGGGCGATTGAAAAACATTTCTTCGTGGAGGCCTGGTCTCCTTTAATGTCTATCGTGTAAGTGCCGTCCTTTGATAGATATCTCAAGACCTAGTGGAGGGTGGAGGCGACCCCATGCATGGCGTGGATCCACCCTCTCCCCATGATGACGTTGAAGAAAGACTGGCAGTCGATGATGACGAAATCCACGTCCAGGCATCTTTCCGCGACACAAACCTTCAGAGTCACGACGCCTAAGGGGCTGACCCTAGTGCCTTTGAAGGCGAATAGCGGCTGACAGGTCGACCTGAGCACATTTCGATCCAGGCCCATGCTCTTGGACATGCTAATGAACAGGACATCGACGCTGCTTCCGCTGTCGATTAGGACCTTCCCGACCAACGCGGAATCAATCTGCAGCTTAATCACCAAGGGGTCATTATGAGACAGGCGCACCGTGGTCAGGTCTTGCTGGGTGAAGGCAATGCGGGCGACTGAGGCGTAGCTTTCTTCCATCGTCATATGATTTACGGAATGGCCCATCCCCCTCAGGCGCTTCACCCTTTCCTCGGTCCTCATTCGACACTTTTCCTTATCCTCCTGACCCTGGGTCGGCTCCGGTCTACTTATGATCGTTGGAACTATCCTCAGAGTTTATGTTCCTGATCTGGAGACTTGGGTATGCTTTCCCTTCTCGGGTCTGACGGCATATTCCTTCGACTGGTACCCGCCCGTCTTCACATACTGCTTCAACTTTCTAGCTTGGATTGCCATCATAACCTGCCCGTGATCTCTGTGAAATTGGCAGTACCTGCTTCTGTTTTTCATATGCTCAGGAACACCGGACTTGGGCGGGTCTTTGAAAATGCCTATATCCTTGTTCTGGAGATAGATCATGTCGATCAGCATGTTAAGCTCATATTTTGGCAGAAGATCCTTAAACGTCTTCCTTTTCTTACCGCTCTTTTGACCGCCTCGAGCTAGGGCATCCTGCTTCGGAGATGGCCCCCGAGCCTATGCAAGTTTCTTCATTCCTGGGACCGAGGTTTGCGCCGGCGCCGTTGTTATCGCAGCGGAGGCCTTGGGCACTTTCTAGTGGCTTTCCAGCACCCTAAATGCCCCCTCCGACTTTGCCTGGATATCTGCCATGTCGTACGGAAAATTCAATAGCAGATAGTCTGACATCATCGACCCTGGCTGTAGGCCACTGACGAATAAGCTCGCGGCTTGCACCGAGTCGGCGTTGTGCACGAGGACATTACCTCCAAGAAATGCGACAAGTATTCTCTTAAAGACTCGCTTGTAGATTGCTCTAACCGGTCAAGGTCTCACATGGTTTTCTGCTACCTCCGGGCGCCCGCGTACTGCTTTAAGAACAGTTTGCAAAAGTTTTCAAACCCGTTTATGGACTTCTCGGGGAGTTGTTTGAACCATAATAGTGCTGGTCCCGCCAGAGTAGTGGAAAAGACTTTATAAGTCACAGTCTCGTCCCTGGTCTCCAAGGCCATCTTCTGTTGAAAGTGGTATATGTGATCGTGGGGTCAGTCTTTCCCTCGAATGGTCTGAAGGTTGGGGTTGTGAAGTCTTTCAGCTTAGGTTCCAACTGGATCTAATCGGCGAAGGCTGTCCGATTGATTCTTCGCACGGTCTGCTATGCCAGTTCATCGGGGGTTTGGCTGTGATAGGCTCCGAGCCTCTTACTTAGCTCTGCCATCATCTCTTATTTCCAGTTGGGAAATGCACTTACTGGGCCTTCCTAGTGCCTTCTGTCTACCGCTGCTCCGGCCCGGAAAGGCCTTGTCTGGCTCTGCCGCTCCCCCTGTATCCGCGATCTAGATGGGGCAGGGACTTCTATCGGTAGTTGGCCCCTGGATTCTTGTTGGACCTCTTCATCAAAGTCCTCTCTTAGCCCGCTCCTGGCTTCGCTTGCCAACAGCTTTTCGAGGCGGACGTTATCTCTGTGCACCTCCGCGACTTCGTCTTTTAAACCCAGGATGGCCTTGTGGGCTATCTCTGCCTTTCGGTTTGTTTCTGCCAGGGCGACAAGCATTTGGTCTAGCTTTTGCTCCAGACCTAGTCGTGCTTCCCGGGAGCTCCTTTCGGCGTCAGGACGTGTGCTCCTGATTATCATTCGTAAGGGTGCCATTCGACGTTGTATGGCATTTTGTTCGAGGAGAGTGCAATCGTGAGGCTCCTATTTCTTCTCTCGCGCTCAACGGATTCCCACAGATGGCGCCAAACTATTGGTGCTGTTCTTACTAGCCGTCCACATGTCTCTGAACTGCTGACGAGGTATCCACCAACTGTTCATATATCCTTGCTATCCCGGAATGTCTTTAGCTTCGGGTTAAGATAGAGAGGCAGGGGTGGCCACTTGTAAAGTCTCTCTGATGCTTAAGTCAGTGATTTATTCCTGAGATTGAACAACAAAGATTTTGTTTTTTTTTTTCTGTAAACGTTTTTTTGCATATTATATTGTCTCTTGTATATCTCTTTAGGGAGGAAACAAGGCTTAAATGTATAATCTTGGAACTGAGAACTTTCTGGCTCTCAATCCCAGGATGAGTACCTTTTTCCATCATGACTTACTCCAGAAATCACGGGTCGTGATTACCGTGACCTCCCTTGCATCGTCGTGGCCTATTTTCCGCCGTCCCCTACGACTCCAACCTGTCGGGGGTGAGATTTTGACAAGCCGTCGCTCTATCAGGACGACTTGCCCAATGCGCGCACCTATCCAGGATCGCATTAAATGTTTTGTCTGAGACTGGAGCGGTGAGCTGCTTCTCACGGTATTCTGGCAGAAGACCCTTGAGGCTCCCGACTCCCAGCAGTCGAGGTAAGAATCGGACTGGGCCGAATCCATCCAGGATTTGGGATAGGTTCGGCCTTGGCTTCGGACAGCCCATAAGTCTATGCGGTTGCACGTGCGACTCGCGTGACCTTTAATCAGTTACTCTGGACACGTATCGGACGGTGTGCCCCGCTCGTGACCTATTTTGCCACTTAATCGTATGTTTTAAGAACGAGTCCCACAATAGGCACCTCTAATTTGTCAAATTTTTTGAAGTACAATTCTATCCTTATATGTAAAGATTATGAAATAAAACATCAATTAAGGTACCTATCCTAAAATTAAAAAGAAACTATAAACAATAAATATTAAAGACCTCGCAGAAAATGGTCGAGGTTTCTTTTTTCTCACCCTAAAACCAACAAAGAATAGCTTTTTGTAAATTAATGGTGGATACGGGGAACACAAAAATTAAAGCACGAAAAAAAAAAAGATGAACATTATTGGGGGAGGGGGACGGAGAGTTGGGAAAGGCAAAAAAGATAAATATTAAAATACAAAAATTATTCTTTCACCTCCCAAAAGTGCACCACCCTAAGAATAATATCAAAGAATCATCCTGGTTACTTCTTCAACTTACAGTACAGAAAAGGAAAAAAAAATTCTTTAAGGCCCAAAAAAAAAAAAGGAAAAACAATGAAAATAAATAGAAGTTTGAGTGGAATAAGTATTGAGATTAGGTAATTCACCGGATTAATTAGTGGAAGAGACTGGGGAAAGGGAAGGAGTTCATGGATGAAAAAAAGAATGAAAAGCGGGGGGAAGAAACCAGGCTTGGAGATTGTGTTAAAGATTAATGGGTGTAATGAGTGCTTTTAGTTTAGTATTTTCAAATGTAATAGTTATTTCGTCGAATTTAGTCTTTTTGTTATAAATTAAGGTATCTTTTATGCAGTTGCAAATATAGTCCGAGGCATTTATTAAAAGGGTTATTGTTTGATGTCATATATTTATTAATCATACAATATTCGAATTTAGATTTTTAATATATGTTTTTATCATGTTCGAATGAGCTGTTATCTCATCNTTGACCAGCTCTGCCTTGAGACTAGTTTTTTCTTTCTCAACGCAACCACCCTCTGTTGAGCCGAGCTGCCTGGAAGACTCGAAACCCAAAAACGAAAACGAAGCTTTACCTTATATGATCTTCCCTCTTTGATCTATCCACCCAGTTAAATTTATTAACAACACTTTGCATTCTTTGGACCGACAATACTCTTTGCCAGTTCATCTTCTTCATGCTCCCACACACATATCTCAAAACCCCAATTTGCCCCTCTTGAGTTTTGAGCTTTTCTGGGTTTTGGGATTCGTTATCCAAACGATTGTTTCTCGTTTGAGTCTAATCCTTAAGTACCCATTTCCGTTTTTGGCTTCTTTTATGTGTTTTGTATCTTCTTTCTGAGTTTAGAGCTCAAGAAATGGAAATTCTCAAGTGGGTTTTCGTTCTGCTTCTTTCTTCTACATTTTTTTTGGAGATTGGTGCTGTTAGGCGAGGAAGAACTCAACCCACTGAGCGAATTTCAGGTACGATCTTGTGTTCCTGTTGATTTAGTTGATTTGCTTCTTTGGGTTTCCTCAGTTTTTCATTTTTCAGTATCTTTATTTATTTTTTTAACTGGCTTAAATCTTAATGTGGTTCCATTATTTGAGTTTGGGATTTGATCGGTGGAATCCACGGTTTTTTTTTTTCGGTGGGATTTTTATATCTTTGGATCTGCTATAAAGATCGAAATTTTGATTGGTTGAATTCTCTGACGGGTTTTGATTTGGCTTCCGACTTTTCTGACTTTCTTGTACATTTGTTGTGGTTTGAGATAGTATGAAGACATTCAATCGATTCTCACAAATTATGGCCCTTTAACTTTGTTTCATGTGCTTAAAGTTATATTAGGTGTCCTGGAATAAAAAGAAACAGTAGTTGAGTTATTTTCATTTCTTGAAATTGTTCAATTCGCTGATAATACTTGTTTCAGAATTTCCAATGCCGTACTTTTCTGGTCTTATGATCACTGATTAAGTGTCATTTCTTTTGTGATGTGGGGGTTTCTTTAAATAGAATTCTAACTCTTTGTAGAGTCTATATTACTTTCATTCTAAGGTAAGTAATGGAAAGAATTATAATTGGAAAGGGTTTTGAAAAGAATGAGAATGAATAACAGACGAATATGATTTTTTTCTTGTGGCCTTATCCTCTTGGAATCAACCTAATTCCCTTTCTATTGGTCACATATTAGCAATTTAGAAATGGGATAAAAGTTACAAATCAATCATGTATTGGCCAAAACAATATACAAACGAGGGTGTATAAGTAAATTTATAATTTATTTCTTCAATGGGACAGATATAAAGTCGTACTTAAGTGTTTCACTTTCCATATTTCTCAAGACCCCACAAAAATTTATTTCCTAATTGTATAAGTACACACATGAAAAGAAAATAATCTCCTGATACCCGCCCTGCCCTTTCCCCTTATTACCTGCCACGGAAATATAATTGTGGTCCTAAAGTAAATTTTTATTGTTCTTTTACTTATGCTGGTGTCTGCCCTTGCTCTCTTTGTAGTCCTCGGATTATGTTTATTTGAAAATTAGTGAACTTTAATCTGCGGTGGAGTTTGAATCTAGAAGAACTTTTAAGTATGTTTTTACTCTTAATTTAGGTAGTGCTGGTGATGTCTTGGACGATGATCCAGTGGGGAGGTTGAAAGTTTTCGTTTATGAGCTCCCAAGCAAATACAACAAGAAGATTCTGCAGAAGGACACCAGATGCCTCACCCACATGTTTGCTGCCGAAATTTTTATGCATCGATTTCTCTTGTCGAGCCCTGTTCGAACCCTTAATCCTGAAGAAGCTGATTGGTTTTATACACCTGTATACACCACTTGTGACCTCACACCAAATGGTCTTCCTTTGCCTTTTAAATCACCACGAATGATGAGAAGTGCTATACAACTTATTTCTTCGAACTGGCCTTATTGGAATAGAACAGAAGGGGCTGATCACTTTTTTGTTGTGCCTCATGATTTTGGACCGTGCTTCCATTATCAAGTAAGTAGCTTCATTATTTTTATTATCTCATCTTTTTCAGATGGTTGAACACTCAATTTATTGGCTTTATGCTTTTGAAAGCTGTATGATGTAAAATAAGTGTGAAATGGAATTTGAGGTGTTGTAGTCTGTCTTGTAGACTTGTAGTTCACTTTTGTTTATATTTTATTGGGAGTTGTATTGATGCTGCCTGTTCCTTGATACTACTACAGGAGGAGAAGGCAATTGAAAGAGGGATTCTTCCATTGCTTCAACGGGCTACCTTGGTTCAGACTTTTGGGCAACGGAATCATGTTTGCTTGAAAGAGGGCTCGATTACTGTTCCTCCCTATGCTCCACCACAGAAAATGCAAACCCACTTGATCCCTGAGAAAACTCCTAGGTCTATTTTTGTTTATTTCCGAGGCTTGTTCTACGATGTTGGAAATGACCCAGAAGGTGGTTACTATGCCAGGTAATTCTTGCTACTGAACTTAAAACCCTAGATTGGGGAGGAGCATAGTGAAATTGGGGCGAGAATTTCACTTGAAACTTGTGTTACTTACAGCAGCAAATGGTTTCTGTTTTGTTGTGCTAAATGTTTTTCACATGATATAAAGTTTTTGAAGTGATATTAACTTTGTTTACGACTTATTAGAGGGGCGCGAGCAGCAGTATGGGAAAACTTCAAGGATAATCCACTTTTCGACATCTCTACGGAGCATCCAACCACGTACTATGAGGACATGCAACGTGCAGTCTTTTGTTTGTGCCCGCTTGGTTGGGCTCCTTGGAGTCCAAGATTAGTCGAAGCTGTGATTTTTGGTTGCATACCCGTAATCATAGCTGATGATATTGTTCTACCCTTTGCTGATGCAATCCCCTGGGAAGAGATTGGGGTGTTTGTAGATGAGAAGGATGTGCCCAGCTTGGACACCATACTCACTTCAATCCCACTGGATCTGATATTAAGGAAGCAGAGATTGCTTGCCAACCCTTCAATGAAACAAGCTATGTTATTCCCACAACCTGCTCAACCAGGTGATGCATTCCATCAAGTTCTGAATGGACTCGCAAGAAAGTTGCCACATGACTCAAGCGTTTACCTGAAGCCGGGCGAGAAAGTCCTAAACTGGACCGCAGGGCCCGTTGGTGACCTGAAACCATGGTAGCACGGCCATTTTACCTTTTTATATTCTTTGGGATCACAGGAACTCTCATTCTGCCCCTTACTCCCAGCTACTCAAAAGTTTAGATTTTAGAAGAGTTGTTGTATTATAATTGGTCACGGTCATTGAAGTGTAAATTTTGATTTCCTGAATTAACGGATTATATATTCCCTTTGCAGCATGAGATATGTCTCTTTATTCATATGTAGTTTACTTTCTTTCCCCTTCTCTTTTTTCCCCCTTGGACCCTGGTTGTTGATAGTTTAACCTGAAACCGTAGAGTATGACTGTACGGTTTGTACCAGTGTTTCTCAGTCGAATTACATCCTGCATATTAGGATATTTCCAAGATTTAACATATTGTGAATATGTATGTATATATGTATATATATATACATATAAATAATCCGGGAACAAGCCTTATTATTGATTATGTTGTTATGCATATAATGAAGAATGCAAAAGGCACTCGTTGTTTGACATAGATTTTTATTATTAAGTTTAGTACTTCAATTATATAATAAGTCATAGAATTTAGATGTGAAGTAATAGAATTTAGATGTCAAGGAGTAAGATTTATATGATAAGTCATGATGGAATTTACATATGTTAAGTATTGAGACTAGAGTTACTCGAGAAAAAAAAGAAAGTAACGAATTAGAGTATAAAGTATGGATAACATTATATATCTCAATATTTGTATATAACACACGTGGTACGTAAGTTGTCATCACATAATTAGTGTGTTAAAATTTATTATAAATATATTAAACATTATCACTAATTGAATGGTACTAATTGAATGGTGACAAATCACATGTTACATGTGTTAATATTAAAATTTTGATTAAAAAATTGATACTTCAAACATTATACATAAAATATATGTCAAGTAGTGAAAGAAAAAGAAAGTAGTAAGATTAGAGTGGAAAAAAGATGGCACGTCTGGCACTGCCTTACAAAAGGGAGGTTATCCGGTTCGGTCTTCTTCAACCGTCCTTGTCATGCTTGATCCCTGCATATTAGAGGGATTGGCTGTAACCAAAGAATCTATACCTCCCTACTCAGAAAAATATTTGTGTCTGATCTGTCCAAACCATGCCACAGAGGCATTGATAGAGCAAGATTCGATAATTCTCACAATTTGTTTGATGCAACTATTCGAAGATGAGGCCCATGACGCTAATAATGCACACTCTGAACGGGGTATTTGTTAGACTAACTGGAAGTGGTATGGAATCTTTGAAAGACAATTCTGAACGGTGCGTTTGATTGCATTCCTAAAGAAAACAATTTATGGGTCTAACTAATATGCATACATTACATGATAAAAGAATTAAATATTGATTATATAGCAAAAAAATTAGCTAGGAAACGATATTTCTTTCAGATGATTATATTTTTATTTTTTGTATTTTGATTGTTTATTCAATTTATATATTGCGTTTTTCTTAATATCAATATTCACCTTCAATTTTAAAATTTGTATTAGTTATTATCAATATTGAGTTTGTAATAAATTTATGTTCTCTATAAGTCAAACACAAATTTTGACCATTATATTTATCAAAATACCACTAAAAGTTTAAATATATATTTTAAAAGAAATTAAATTTAAAACTTACATAAAATTCATAAAGCTTTCTATAAATAATATTTAATTTTTGTAGGTTTCTGCATTTTAAACTATTTTTTAAATATTTGATTTTTAATTAGTTTTAAATTTAAATTAAGTATTAAAATATGTATTTTTAAAATTCAAAAATATATTTTTGGTAAACTCAATAGTCAAAATTGATGTTTGATCCAGAAAAATATATAAATTTATTACAAATTTTAAATCTAGAGATTAATATTAATAATAATCAAAATATAAAATATAAATTAATATTAATAATAATCAAAATATAAAATATAAATTAAATAAAGAGTCAAAAAACAAGATATAAAAATATAATTAACCATTTTTTTTTATGTTTAACGTTTAATTCTCGTATTCTCACACTTATGACTTGCTTTTTCTCTTGCACCATTTATATTTTTCAAGCCTCTAATTTATGTCTAGGCTTGATGTGCATAATACGGGGAGACAACCCTAAACTTTCAGCTATCTTCCACAGTGAAACTTAAAAGCACTTATAATCCAAACTTACAGGCGACCTAACATGAATGTGTTAAAAAGGAGGGTTTTTATTTTTTCCCTTCTAAATTATAATGTTTGTCTCCTAAAAGATAACTACAAAAGAATACCGTGAAGTATGATTTTTCTGTAATTTCAACAATATTTTTTAGTTTGTATAAAATTATATATTCATATTTTAAATTTCTGTAAATTTATACCTACTATCTACAAATTAGGTGATTTATACTAATTGTCTTAAATTATTTAAATAGATTTTTGGAGCTAGTCAGAAGAAATAAGATATCTTTAATTCAGATTCCGTGTTTAGTGAGAAATTTATTAGTCAAATTATATACAAAATGTATAAATTTGCAAGAATTTGAAATAGTGTATAATATTGCACAAAGTAACAAATAGGGATAAAATTACAAAAAAGTCTTACTTTAGGTTTTTTTTGTTTTTTTTTTTTCAGAGAAAATCCTCCTCCTTAATTATATAGATTGTCTCAATATTGACCCAAAGGCCCAAATTTAAAGAGTTTCAACTATCTTCCGAACTATTAAAATAGTCACCTCTTTAAGCAAACAGACAAATAATCATCACTGAATTTCAGAAACTTTCTAAGCAAAATGCCACAAAATATATAATTTCAAAATATTTTGCTAGTTTCTCACAGCCAATGTTGCAATAAGATCAAAATAAAACTAAACAATCTAAAATTAAAGAACAACTTGAATACCTAATTATCGTTTTTAAATTTTGAATAAAACCAAATAAGTTGTAGATATTTGCTTATAAATCCCATTTACCCTGTAGTTTGCATAGGCAAGAAGCCTTCGACTAAGATTGCTATATGTCCGTGTCGTTCGAAACCCACAACAACAATTTCTACATCTTTTCTAATCTACTCATTCTTCAACCCCTCCTGACATTAACTCAACACTCAACTAACCTGCTATTAATTTCTCGTAAATTTAGAAGAAAAATTGAACTGGGTTTTGCAAAATTGAAAGAGGGAGGTAAATAATAAATTAATTGGCATCTATATAAATATGGGGTAGGGCTAATCAATTTTTGGCTAAGGTTTGAAAGGGTAGGACTAATCAATTTTGGCTAAAGTTTTAATAAACTATAAAATTATGACACATGCCAATTTTTTGTCAATTTTGATTAAGGTTTCAAGGGGTAAGGCTAATCAATATGGGCTAAAGTTTTCAATAAACACTCTAAAATCATAACACGTGCTATATTTCCGTCTATTTACTTGACAAAGTGTACTTTTCTTAGTGGGACTTTTTTTTTTTTTTTTTTTAAATTTTGAGGAGGGGGCAAGCATACATATAAAGGGTTCATTAAAGAAAATTAAATCATATAAGTTAGAAAGTAAGAGACTCCTTTTCAAAAAAAAAAAAAAAAAAAGAAAGTAAGCGACTCGGTGGATATGCATTAGGGGATGACAAATTATAATTATATAACCGAAGACTTAAATAGAAGCCAAAGTAGTCTTACAACTTTTCGCCACTTTAAAGATCATGTACATACACATATTTATGTCTATATACTTTTTGTTTATTAAGGGGGACCAAAAGTGTAATTTATTGAAAGGCCATTGAAATGAGGAAAAAAGAAAAAAAAAAATAGAGTTGTGGGACAAGATAAGAAAACACCAAGGAAAGGAGGAGCTTTCAGCCAATTGTGTGGGACTGCCAGTTAAAATTGTGAGGTGAGGAGTGTGAAAGCCACGCCTCCACGTATGTAACCTGTAGTCTTTCTTACTTTCTCTTCATGTTTCATTAACTTTGCTTTCTAAACACCTCTTCTCTTATCTTCTCATATCTTCTTCATTTATTTTCTCCTAAATCGGGGCCATTGAGAATACGGATTCATGGCCTCACAGATTCAGGTTCAGGCAGCCCTGGCCGGAAAAGCTTTTCCGGCGAAGGCTTCCCTCATAGCTCCCACCGGAAATGCCGGTCTACGGCGACCCTCCGACCGTTTTGCTCTGAAATCTTCCTTTTTCTCTTCGTCTCTTAGGTTGCTTCAGTTAGTTTCTGCTCAGAGTCAATATCAGCCTCAGCTGGTTTCTTCCGCCCCAAGGTTCTCCATGCGCGTGGCCTCCAAACAGGCCTATATCTGCCGAGATTGCGGGTACCCTACATGTTTTTAATGAATTTGATGTTGAAAAGAATGAATTTGGTTAATGGAATGTTGTATTTATGGCATATATGTATATGCATATGCAGGTACATATACAGTGACAGAACTCCCTTTGAGAAATTAGCTGACAGTTACTTCTGTCCTGGTAAACTACTAAACTAAACTTTATTCCACAATATTTTACCATTTTCATATTGTTGTATAATGACTATACTACTTTGATGCCATGTTTACTGATTTGTCAAATGAACGGCAAAGGGAACGAGTGGAAAGAGAACGTAGGGATTTTAGAAATAATAACTAGGAAAAAGACTCTCTTTCGTCGCTCCGTTTGCTTTTCGTTATGGATTAGTAAACATACTTGAAATTCAGTATATTATACATCATCAACCATGACAGTGTTTAAAATCTGATGTGCTTTAGGATTTGGCCTTTGGTGGTTTTATCCGTATACCTGAGCTATCCATATCCAGAGAGTGATATTAGTGGTGGTGGCACAAGATGTTCTACCAAATTTTACCCACCAACATTGACTTCTGAATAGCATGTTATTATGTTATATTTTTCTTAAAAGCTTGGAATTTTAGTGTTTGAAATGTGCACATAAAAAAGGCTGTTACATCAATAAGTGGGTAAAAATTTGTGAAAAAAATGTCTTGGAATTACTCACAACAACGGTGTAGCGCTACATTGATGCACATTGTGTTCATGTGTGTCTGAAATTGCTGAGAGGATAGATTGTTGTTGTTTTTATATGGTCTGCAGTTTGCGGTGCCCCGAAACGGAGGTTTAGACTGTACCAGCCTGCTGTCAACAAAAATGCTAATGACACAGACGTTCGGAAAGCCCGAAAGGCACAGATTCAGAGAGATGAAGCCATGGGGTAAGATTTTTATGACTCTCTTTTGAGTACTTTGTCAATCTCACATCATGATTTCACCTTTCAATCATAGATTCATATGCCAACTTTGAAACCCCACAAATTATAGATTATGCAACCATATAGTTTCTCATGGTGATAAAAGATTTGTTGAAAAATTAGTAGGGATCGTAACCGGTGTTGGTGTTTCAAAATTTCTCTTTAGTAAGATTGTGTTGAAACAATTGACATGATCATGTCCAACTTTCAATGACACAGGAACGCACTTCCTATTGCCATCGTGGTTGGAGTTGCTGCACTTGCTGGATTATACTTCTACCTCAACAACTCTGTTTAGGTTTTGGATGGTTGTAAGCATCTGTTGTACCATGAAGCTCCAAAATCATTTTGAGTAATTCAATTTCATTTGTTGTGAACAAAGTTCTTCCAATTGTATTCACTCCCTTCTCTAATACCTACAACTGCAAATCGCCCCATTTAGTTGGAGCTTCGTATAAACTGTAAGGGAGTACTAAAGGGCAGCTTGTAGCTACATTGTATTCATATATGAAAAGGTTACAACATCTCCCAGACATACAATGTAAGAAGAAAACTCAGTTCATCAACACCTTTCTCTCCATATTTTTAAAAGAAAAAAAACGAGCTTGTAAATAGTTGTAAGGTTGACCTTTGATCAAGATTTACTTCCACATATTGCCACGAACAAATCCTCATGAGACAATTACTCCAACAAGTTACAATTTTGAAGCACTAGACCTTCTACGCCATCTTTTTCCAAATATATATATATATATATATATATATATATATATATATATATATATATATAAACTTGTACGCCATCAATTATTAAGTAATGTTTATTGGTTAACAAAAGCAACTATAAACAAACAAAAAATTGGTAAGGTTGAAGAGAAAAATTTACATGTCATGATTACGTGTAATGTAACTAATGATCATTCTCGCAACACAAATGAACCCTCAATTCTTTTCTCTATGGATTGCTGAAGAGGGAAATTTAAAGGAGAGAACATGTCCCCGGTACTAGAGGCAGGTGCAGGCTTGAATTCATAAGGGCCTTCCTTAGGTCCCCAGACCTGTAACGCAAGACAAAAAGCAATAACTTTACGATCATGCAAAAGTACCACCACTTCTAAACTATCTATTTTAGAATCACTTGAAACTTTATTTTATTAGGAAAATCAAGTGATAAATACAATAACAAAACTAGATGACAAGATGCCATCGATGTAACTAAAAGTAAATCTAGAAGATCATAAACCCCTAAAGGTTCTCAATTTCTAACAAGCATAGAAAACCACCGCTAATTATAAATAAAAAGACTTGTCACAAATGAAACCAGGGGAGAACTTACTTGGTTGCCATCATCGTCATAGCCCTTATCCCAGACATGTATCTCATTATTTCTCAAAATCGAAAGTTCCGACGTACAGTAGGCTGCCCCATTCTGTAACAAAAAGAAGATTCACCTTAACACTAGAATCTGAGTTACCAAAATCTCACACAAAATAGCTCAGTTCCTTATTCTCCCCTGCTGCATCAGCACACAACAGGAGAAATATTAAGGAATCTGGACAGTGGGCTTAGAAGCAATTACCCATGAATTAGGAAACCCTTCAGGTGGAGTTGCCCCTTCGTATAAGCAGCGTTTCCCACGATCACAACGCTTAAGATGTATAGTTGTCAAGTGTTCTGCAATGTCCTGCACCCGTATAACATATACAGTCTTAACATTTTCTTTTCAATATACAAGTATTAAATCAACCGAAGAGATATAGTTCAAACCTCCTTTCTCTTTCCCCTCTCTGTGTGTCTGATAAGTTAAGCTAAGATGTTATAAAATCAATCGAAGAAAATTTCTAGCCGGCTTAAAAAAAGGGGTAGAAATTTTAATCTAATCACAAGTGTAGACCATAAACCTGGCCTACAAGGTCACTAATAAACAATATCAACATCACTGGTGCTCCCAAACTAAGCATTTAATTAAAAAGCAGCCCACAAAATATTTGGTCCAATCCAGCTCCAGAGCTTCATAGATTAGCACAGCTAACATGAGATTCAAAGCAAGATTGAGGGCTGGATAAATTCTTAAAAAAAGAATGGATTTGAAATAATCTGATGTCTAATGAGTTCAAGTCATCCATCCACGGTTTCACAGGAAATTATCCAACCAGAACAATCAAGACATATAAATTCTTTCCCAAGATAATTATAAAGATTAACCTAACGCTTCCATAATTCAAAAGGAATAAAAGGTCAAGTGGGAGGACGAGCGAGGGGGGGAGGGAATAATTTAGGGCGATGGAATTGATAATGAATCAGAGCAGGTCATAATTAAATCAACGCTTACAAAAAATGTGTTATCTAATTAAACCACAAACTTCTAGTATCAGAATGTCTCATCTACCATTTTATCACTATATTTTGCAACACGACAGAGTACGGTAGTCAGGTCATAATATAGTAACGTACTTAAACCATTGTTGATACTATGGGACAACTGACAAGAATATTGAACTCTCACTGCCACAGTTATTCAACCTCCTAGGTTAGAGATCAATCAAATCAAACATCAATAATAGCACGGGGTGAAGCTATTGCAAACAAGTTAAATTGTTGCCCTTCTTTATATATATACCAAAAATCCGTCAAACTCGCTTTGCAAACTTGAGCTTCAAACTGGGTTCACCCGCTAAAACCTAGAATCTTTTGGAGGCAATAAAATCTTAACATATTGCATCGAACCTCATACCTCAACCAAAGCTTTTATGCATGCACCCTAGTGTGCTTAGGCTTCACCCTCTTCTATAAAGAATTGAAAAATCATGCCAAATGGTAGTAAGCATTTTCTTTTGTCCTATACCATAAGTTAGTAAGTTTTGTAGCAGCCGAAGACTCATATACATTTCCAACATTTGAAACAATGTATTAAGCAAAATACTGCATAAGGCGTCCGGTACAGAACCCAGAGAATGAATTTGCATTTCATAAGCTAAGACCATGACCATGAGAAGAATTGATGCTTACCCCAATAACTTCTTCAGGCAATGGACGCTGGTCATTGGGCCGATCACAGAAGTTCTTGTACTCCTCTGCATCTCTAATGGCATACGAGCTTAGCTGCCCAGTAAAGAAAGATAAGTTAAACCATTGTTTGAATTCTAGTCCAGAACAATATATGTTGCCCATTATTGACCGAAGAAGATTCTCCTCAGTATTGCATGTTTAAAATATGAAAGTAAAAACAAACATCCCAAATAGTTTTATCCTATGTTATAATTAATGGGTCGCTATATTTGAAGTTTTAGTATCACTTGAAAGCTAACAACTATATCCCATATTCATCTCAAACTGCCTGCCGCTAATCAGCAGCAGCATTTGTTACTCTTAACAGAGGGGAAATTTTCTGGGTATCTAAAAGTGGACAAGTTTTAAGTAAAATGAAGTAAAGTGAAATGCCATAGAGACCCCTTTTTTTTTTGGAAAAAAAAAAATAGCAAAAAGGATAAATAGTCACCTCAACATCACATTTCAACTCTTTTGGACATGGTTTCACCATATAAAATCTCTGCAACCGGAAAGCAGCTACAAATAATGAGGTTTCGGAAACTTCAAACAAAATTTACTAGAATAAACAGAGAAAGGCTGCAATCTGAGAGGAAAAGAGTAACTCGAATACCTGCCGAAATGGCTTCTGAGGAGTCCTCCAGAATGCCTACAAACAGAAAGAAAAACCCCTTCGTGAAGTTAAATTTTGGGCCCAGAAAAAGAAAAAAAAAAAAAAAAGAGTGAAACTTGGAAATTTTTAATGAAATGGAGAAGCCAACCGCACTTACTTGTTCGAAATACAAAACCTTTGAGCCATCCGCCATCTCAGCCGCAGGGCAAGTAAGCATTCTGCAGAGACAAATGATGAAATTATAAAAAACGTTGTTGATTAATGACTATTACTACACTGAGTTGAATAATTTCGGCGAGAGCTAAGGCTCTTCTTCACCAAAATGGGCCAGAATTATGACGCAATACATAAACAAAAATGGAACAACCCTACAACATAATAGTATACACAAGCTCAAACAATGGATACGATAACATCAAAATATGAACCGAATAAAAGAAACCCAGAAAATAAAAAAGGCGGAAACAAGAGGGAAGCGTGAAAAAGAGACCTGAAATTGAAGTAGTGATCAGGATCTCTGGAAGCTTGGTCCCTGGAGAACTTCTCGCCGGAGAGAGAGCGAGCGACGAGGCGGGCATGGTCCCAGCGGGTGGTGGACTTGGTGAGGCGTTTGAGCAAGAGGGCACCTCCTATCAGCACCAGAGTCTTTACTACCAACCCTCTCGCCACACCCCATCCTCCGCTCGACTCCGACTCAATACCCATTGCTTCAATTCAATTCAATTACACAAATTTATTTGTTGCTAAAGCTAACCCTCTAGGATTTTGCCACCGCCATTTTTGTTTCTGAAAACTGATTCCGAGTAGAACACTACTTTAGTCAGTACCGTACCTTCGTCTTCGTCTTCCTCGCTCCTCTTATTGGTTCCGACTCTGAAACAAATACGCTCAAGCTGAAAACTAGAAATTTAGAGCCGAATGAAAAGAGAGCCTTGCACATTAAGCAGGAAAAACAAAAAAAGGGAAAAAAAGAAGAAGAAAGAAGCAAAAAAGAAAAGAAAAATAGAGAGCATGGTAGTGAGAATTTTCATTTCATTTTCTTTTTTATCAAATATTCATAGCAATTATTTTAAGGGCAACAATTTTCGTTTATGAAATAACACGATCTTATTAATAAGTTTCACTTTTTATACAAATCCACCCTTGTGTCAGAATGTAGTCATAGTTTAATAAATAAATTAAAATACTTAACTTTAGTTAAATTAATCATCCAAATTTAAAAAATGAAATTGAAATTCCACTAAAAAAAGAAAATGGGATTTAAAGAAAACATATTAACTAAAAAAAATAATTTAAGATTTAAATTATGGTCATATCTGATACACCGATTTTAAAAAGAAAAAACTCGGCTCTGCCACGCTACACAGGGAAATCCCCTAAAATATAGGAGCAAAGTTATAATAATATATCAATTTGTTACTAAGTATAATTAATTAACAAATTAGGTTTTACATGTGCTCATTTTATGGTTAATCACTATAATTATCTAATAACTGACCGATAAATATAATGTTATATACTATATGATATCCTATAATATTACTCAAACTATCTTAAGTTTTTTTTAGGTAAAATATGTGTATATATATATATATGTTTTAAGGATAAACTTAAAATATATTTGTCAACCGAATTTTAATCTGGATACATTTCTATATAAATTGAAATCTAAAGATTTTGTTACCTCGCAGAAAAAAAATGAGATATTTTCATATTTTCATAAACAAAAAAATTAATTATGCAATTTCAACATTTCTTGGGCAACTGTTTTGTGTTTATACTCTATACTGTTTTGTTTTTTTGAAGGGAGAGGACGTCGTAATTATAGGTATCCTTGGTTTGATTTAGTTTAGAAGCTTTTTGTTGTTCAAAGATTGTGTAATATATATGATGTGTTCTTTTCACTTTTCAAATATTTTGTCATCTCTAATCTCTAATCTCTAAACTCGTTCTTTGTTAATTGTTATTTTTCTCTCGTTCCCAAATCTTATTGAAATTATTATTCTGTAACGAAGTGAATTAAATTAAATAATAAGAATATTTTTTATTTAGAATCTGTTTTATATTTAAATCACACCGAGATAACTGTAAAAATATAATGGTATAAATAGAGTGAGAGTAAGAATTGAGTTGTAATAAATTTCTATTTATTAATTAAGCATCATTTTGTTTTTTGAAAAAAACCAATACTATTGTCGTTTATTTCTTTCTTGATACTTTCTTTTTTTTTTTTTAATGAAAAGGACGAGGTAATAATGTGTTTCCTTGATTTGGTGTCGTTCTAGAAGCTATTGTCGTTTTTTAAACATTATGTCGATATACAATGTCTTGTCTTATTTTTAGAGCCGTTTTCGTACAATTAAAATATTGTCGTTTCAAAGTTCGTGTTGTCTTTTTTTCCTTCCTTAAGAAGTTGTCGTTTGATATTTTCGTAGCTATTACTATCCAAAATACATATAATTTTTGAATTTTATTTTATTTTTTTTAAAAAAATGTAGCTTGAAGCATGGGCGGGATTTTTTTTTTTTTTTTTAAAGAGGGGCTTCAAGAAGTGAAGCCACTTCTCTCTCTATCTAGATTTCAAATTCTCTCTCTCTCTCTCTCGATTTCTCCCCTGTGCGTTGAGATTTTCGTCTGCAAAATCTCTCCAATTTTCTAATATTAGTAACGATAATCCTTCTCTAATGTTCATCTGTGGTTTACGATCTCTACATATCTGAAGCATCGATCGATTTTTGGTAATGCTACTTCTCATCTTGCTGTTTGGAAGAGTTTTTGTGTTTATCATATATTTTCTTTCATTTTCTCAGTTGCCAAACGCAGCTCTCTTACCCAAAAAAAATTAAGGTGGTTTGAAATTGGAAAGATGAGGGAGTAAAAATCGAGAATTCGAATTTGGGTCTTACTGTTTCGATGCTCCCAGTTATATTTACACCTCTCTGGTTTCGCATTCTATTTGTTCACTATTTCCTGTTTAGTTCGATTTATTTGCTATCCTTATCAGACAGAATCAATATTTATTAACATTTCATTTTTTCCCCAAATTAAGACATATATATGTTAATTTGATCCCAAGTTTATGTAGGCAATAGATAGGTAAATATTAAATTCTCAAAGAATTTAGGCATGCTTGCTTATTATTATTATTATTATTATTTTCTTCTCACTAATAATTGCGCTAGTTTTTAGTGGGATTATATTGGAATTTTAGGTACCCATATTAAATTAAATGCTGTTATTGAATCTAATGAAAGCTACATTCATTTTAACGAAAGGGTCAATCGAGTTATGTCTAATTTGAGGTGTTTAACATACAGGGTTAGAGATTGGCAGAGGAATATAGCTGTGGTTAAAGGATGGGTGTGGAGAATTACCACGTAATTGAACTTGTAGGTGAAGGATCATTTGGGAAGGTATACAAGGGTAGGCGAAAGTATACCGGCCAGGTACCTATAATTTGTGTCTCAAAATCTATTTACTAATTTCTGCCAATTTTTATCCTCTCCATTGACTAGTTTTTGTCTGTGTTTCACAGACTGTTGCAATGAAATTTATTATGAAGCAAGGGAAAAGTGAGAAGGATATTCACAATTTAAGACAAGAAATTGAGGTTTGGTCCCATTTTTGTTTGATTATGATCTTAATATGCAGTTCCTTGAGATTGTTTAACTTGGAAATCTACTTGTCTTTTCACAGATTCTTAGAAAGCTGAAGCATGAAAATATCATTGAAATGCTTGATTCTTTTGAAAGCCCACAGGAGTTCTGTGTTGTAACCGAATTTGCGCAGGTGATGATCACTTATTCTCTCGGACTCTTTACGTTCATGCAATGCTAAACATGTGTAAGGGCTAGTCATTGTCAATTTGTAAATGAAGCCATGGCAGACACGTGAAAGTATGGGATAATCGTATTCTGGAATGTAATCTTATGCATGACTTCCTGATACATAGGGTGAACTGTTTGAGATTCTTGAGGATGACAAGTGCCTTCCTGAAGAACAAGTTCAAGCAATTGCAAAGCAGTTGGTAATTTCTTCTTTAGAAATATTAGTACCACCCCATTTATATATTAACTACAGTTGATTTTTTGATCTCTCAGATTTGTGTTTCCCATATGTTCATTACATTTCAGACCGCTCTTTTATTTGTACTTATTTATTTGTTTATTTGTTTTTTATTTATTTGTTTTTTATTTTAACTTTTATATATCTTTTGTTCCTGTTGAATTCTACAGGTTAGAGCATTGCATTACTTGCATTCCAACCGCATCATCCATCGTGACATGAAACCTCAGAACATTCTCATTGGCGCTGGGTCTGTTATTAAGGTTAATGGTTCAGATAATATGCATTTTTTTTAATGTTGTCATTAAGTTTTGGTAGCATGAGCGTGTAGTTTTTACCAAATGTCTTAACAATTTTCTCATTGGTAACAGCTTTGTGATTTTGGATTTGCACGTGCGATGTCCACAAATACAGTTGTTCTGCGATCCATAAAAGGTTAGGATATTTGAGCATAGAAATAATAATTTTACATTTATACTACTGTCAGTGAACTTTTGTAGGAAGTCCTAATAGGCTGTACTACTGTCTTTGCCCTTTTAACTTTTAGTACTATTTTTGTGAACTTTTCCAGGCACTCCACTGTATATGGCTCCTGAATTGGTACGAGAACAACCCTACAACCATACTGCAGATTTATGGTCTCTTGGAGTTATATTGTACGTGCGTCCCCTTTTTCATCTATATTTTGGTGTACAATCACCCTTCATATTTTAGTGGACTAGTTTGACTTTACTAGTTGAATTTTGAAAAGATCTTTTTAGTTGGACTTGTGAACTAGTTTTTGAGGTCTTCTAGTTGCTTATAGTGCTTCATTTCAACTGAAAATGCTGCTATAGTGTTGTTGCTGGTTAATTGAGACTTCCTGGGATGATTTTCTTTTCTAATCAACTAGGCTAGAAAAGGGATTTGCCCAAAGTGAAATTCTATTGTTCGTGAGCATTTGGGTTTAGTGAAAGGCCTATGGAATGGCATAAACAACCAATTGTCTCCTTTGCAAACTTTGCATAAAAGTGGATTATTGTGGACATGTTATTGGTTGCTTATTCCGTAGTGGTTGTTGTCATTAGTTAAACTATGTGTACTACATCGTGTGATTTGTGCAGTGCTTAATCCTTCCGCTCTACACGGATGAAAATCACAACATTTTCTGACTATATTTCAAATTATGTATTTTGCATCTATGCCTGAAATACGGAAAGGAGAGTGAAACCAGTCCTTTCTTCCATGAATTTAGAAAATAGATGCAAGGGATTACGTGCCTAATAGCATCACTTGTTTACAATCACAAGCTGAATACATATTTTCAAATTGAAACATCATTTTGTTCAAAGTTCTGAAGGTTGCTTTACCAATGATGTTGATGAAGGTGTTACTGGTCCTCATGATCCCCAGCCAATTGGTTTCTAAAAGCAACTGTCTTTTGAATTTTTTTTGGTTCCAAATTCGTCCTTTCCTTTTGTCTTTGTGGCAGCTGATTAGCCCACTTCCCCTACCATCATTTTCTTAAAAAAGAAAAGAAAAGAAAAAAATTTTGCACCAAGCTAACGTATTGCAGGAAAAAAGGCATCATATATTTTTCCTGGGAAAAAAAAGAAAAATTAAATGGTGTTACTTTTCTTTAATCTTGTGTATTTTACTACCTTATTTTTTTTGCTTCTTCTCTTTTCTTCTCTTCACTTATATCTTTGTTGAAACCTGAAACTAATTACTTGGATGCAACAGGTATGAGTTATTTGTTGGTCAGCCTCCATTTTACACAAATTCTGTATATGCACTCATCCGCCATATTGTTAAGGTAATTTCAGTTAAACAGAATGTGAATGTTGGTATAATTGAACTATGAGTGCTGAACTAATTTTTCATAACGATGTGCCAGGATCCGGTTAAATATCCCGATAATATGAGTTCGAATTTCAGAAGTTTTTTGAAGGGATTGCTCAATAAGGTTGCCATATGATTAGCAGGATTTCTCTTTTTTCCAGAACTAATCTTATTTTTTTATTTTTACTGACTTTCTATTCTTATCTGGTATATGAGGGAACAGGTACCTCAAAATCGATTGACATGGCCAGCTCTTCTTGAACACCCTTTTGTTAAGGAAACATTGGATGAACTGGAGCCCAGGGTAAGTACATTTAATATATCTACCATTAATTGTTATTTAGAAACCGGTACCAAAACCTTGTGTGGTTCCTCGTCTTCTATGACCTTTTTTTTTTTTGCATTAAATTGAATTCTTAGTATTTGTTAACCTTTTTCCAGAACATATGTTCTTTAAATGCTAGAGCGTGTGATGTTGCATGGAAGGGAGAAGGGAGCCGAACTCATATGTCATCAGGTTGGCTGCTTCTAGTCATGGTTGTAATTTCACTTTATACTTTATACTTTGACTTTTAGTTTTTTTAGTTAGTGACTATTGTGTCACAGGAAAAAACTCTTCCTCTCGTTTGGAGAATCGTAATGGGCCGACCTTTCAGAATGATTATCAATTAAATGTTCATAGCACCCCTACAGGCAATTCTTCACCACAGGAATTCCCTGGATTTGCAGAACCGAAAGATGTTAAAGAGCCAGGTAGATGCATGACTTCATGTCTTCTCCCTTTTCTTTCCTTATTCCGGTGTGCTGGAATAAATGTGTTGTATTTATTATATTAGTCTTGACCAAAATCTTAATGCATGTGTTTGTTAATTTGCCGTTGCATGCCTCAACAAGATTCACTGACTAGGCATTCAATGAATCATTAAAATCACTAATACTAGCTTCATTTTCTAAAATTTTGTGAAAATAGTTGAGTGAAGTGTATTAAATTTGTAAATTTGTTTTAGGTGGCCAAACATTGGATAGATTGGAAAGTGCTTCGCGCACAGTCAAAGGAGCACAAATAATTGGTCAAGACACTGAAGCATTAGGACAAATTTTATTACCACTAAGGAGATGGTCCAAAGGATCCACGAGTCCTTGCAGGTAAATTCAGTTGCGTGCCTTTATCGTTAGTTATATTACTGCAACATGCACCTATAGAAATTTCACTTCTAAAAATTTGACGTTGTGCCAAATGCTTACAGGGATCAAGATATTCTTTGTTCAAACCAGTCACTAAGAATTCTTTCAAACTTAGTTGCTGCTGGCGCAATCCATGCTAGCGGAGTACTTGATGAGATAATACACGAACTTCTTGTTTTCAATGCCATTGTTGTTAGTTTGAAATCATCTGAACTTAATGACTTAAAAGCAAAGGTACATTTCTTCATTTAGAACATCGTAAATTTTGATCATACAATGTCCGTATCTTATCCTGTTAAGTGACAGTAATCCTTTATGTGAGTTTGACGTGCTGTGAATAAGCTTGCCATTTTCTATCTTAAGTTTTACCTTTAGTTTCAGGGTGATGTTCATTCTACTCTAGTCTTTTTGTGTGTACTTCAGTTCTTAAACTTAACAGTTGTCCACTTATTCATTTGCAGATTTTCTGTTATATATACTTTTTCCTTTTGTTTTCCTGCCTTCAAATTGAAATTTCTTCCCAGATGTTGTCTATATGTTTGTGAAATTTAGTTGAAATCTCTCAAATGGTTTTAGAATTTAAAGATCCAAAAAAAAGCTCAAATTGAATTTTCTTTTTCATGTTTCTGATTGATGCAACTCCAATTTCCTTGTAGAGTTTATCTGTCGTCAAAATTTTGGTGGACAATGGAGGAAGTGGCATTACTGGCTCATACTTCAGGCACTGGGTTGCTTTAGCTGAAGTTTTTTCACAGGTTTTATTTTATCTACTTCTTCTTCTTCCCCCCCACCCTCCTTTTTTTTTTCAATGACATTAAGCTGACAACAATACAAGTCACTTCTAGGTATCACATGTTGTTGAGTATGTAGGTCGTTGGTTGCAGTGAAGACATGTTTGGAAGAGTTTTGTATGAGTCCACTGCCTGCATTACTGTCATGTTGACTTCAGTTTCCCAAGGTTTAAAGCAATCTTTTTTGAGGTCAGATCATGACGGCATTACTGTTCCTGTTGAGACACTCAAACAGATCTTGGATCATGCCAAAACATCTGGTTTAGTGGATCATTTATGTCTCAGTTTAGCAACTACAGGCTCAAGTCTTACATCGGGTTCTTCAGAAATGCTACGTGCTGCTTGTGAAGCCTGTCGAGCTATTTGGTCATTGATAGACGCATCAGAAATTCTACACATGAAAGGAAGTGCCAATCAATTTCCCCTAAGTGCCATACAAAGTCATTCTTTGGTCCGACTTGACATTAGTGAACAGGAGCGACGCTCACTGCTCAATTCAGAGTCAGCAAAATTTGCTGATGCAGTGACAAAGGCATTCCTCAGATCAAAGGCTGTCCAGGTTGCTATTTACTATTGTCTGCATCAACGTACTGAGACTTCATTACGTGCTGGCATTCAGGTCTTTATCTCTTATTCTTATTATCCACAACTTCTTTAGCAGACATTGATTCACAGGAAAAGAGAAATATATATAGGCCTTCCATTTTACTCTCTTGACATCTGAAAGCTTTTGGTTTTACATGCTGTTTCTAATAATTATTCTCCTCTTTTAGGTGGAGTAATTTAGCATAAAGGGATAATGTTAGTTTTATTTTATGTTTCAGCTCTTGTTGAGGTGCTGTCTACAAAGTGGAATGGTGCCAGGTGTTTTATGTGGTCTGCCCAGTTCCCTGCCAGTAACTACTGTTGTCAGTGGTGGAGGGGATGGCACCATTGTTTCAGAGATTTTCTCAATACTGTCTTTTTGCACTTCATCTTTTAATAAAGATACAGAAACAGGTGAAGTGAGTAACTTGAAGTGCAAATTATCCAATCCCACTGTATTGGTTCTGCATTCTTGCCTCATCATTGCAACAATTGCACAATGTTTAAAGGCAACTGGAAGAAACTCTGCATTATTTATGCTTACAACTTCCCAAAAGAAGCAGGTTTCTCGACTTAAGATCCTTGCCCACTATTTCTCTTCTGATGAGAGAACAAAAACTTCCTTCCAACCTCATATTGCATCAGCTATGTTGGCTCTTGCTTCCATTCTATTCCTTGAAGCTGGATCTTCAGTTGAATCATCTGTCTCTGAGATAGCAGTGCCTTTGATACCTAGAACTGCCACACTTTATGAATACCTTAAAATTTCATCAGGCAACGAAAATGAAGTGGATACTGAGGCTGCAAGTTGTGCTCTCTCATGCTGGCATGGCCTTAAAGATGGATGTGTAGGTTTGTTGGAATCCAGGCTGAGGTGGGGAGGACCACTAGCTGTTCAACAGCTGTGTGCAAGTGGTGTCCCCCTGCTTCTAATCGACCTGTTGGCTAAAGACCCTGCACTTGCTTCTCCTCAAGGAATTGACAGTACGAAAGATAAAGTTGGACTATCCCCTATAGGAGTTGTGTGGGCAGTTTCATCAATATGTCACTGTCTTTCTGGGGGAATCACTACTTTTAGACAGATCATGGTGAAGAATGAACATATCAAGCTGATTTCTGACTTGATAGGTGACGTACATCTCAAGCTTGTAAGATGCTGGGTTGGGCCTGGTGGTGGCAGGGATGGCATCAGAGATATAATTAATGCAGTAATTGATCTATTAGCATTTCCTTTTGTTGCTGTACAAAATGCTCCTGGGTTTCCATCAGCTACTGCTTCTGTAAATAGTGGTTTCCTTCTCAATATGGGTTCGCCCGGTGGGAGGGTGTGTGTGGAAGACAAGGACATGGTGAAATTAATTGAGGAAGATTTGGGAAAGTATGTCAAAATCATTTTGGAGGTTAGATCTTTTGTCCTCTTTATTTCATTTCAATTATTATATATATATATATATGTATTTACTTTTCACTCGCTCGCATACCAGATTAAGAAAATAGTACAAGGATCTAGATGTAGACTACATTCTTTTTCGTCTTTTTTCTTTTTCTAGTTTTGAAAGTCCACATTCATATATGCACTATAACGGAATATCTAAAATCCATTGTTATGACAACCTTGCCACCATTCTACAGTTTTTCCTTGATATTAATTGTTTTTATTTTTTTAAAATTGTATTTTCTTTTTAAGACTCTGGAGAAAAACTAAAAAAGTTGCAGTGTGTGCCTTATATTTCGTTTGATGTCTAGATTTATTCTCATTTTTTTCCTCTGAGATTCTAGATTTAGTTTTTAGACTTTGCAGGATATTCAAAAATCGACTGCTACGTTTCTCATTTCATTTCTTCTGAAGTTTCCAGGTGGGAGTGCCTGTTGTCGTTCTTCGATGTTTGGAGCATATGGAGTTAAAAGATTTAGGAAGGCCTGTTGCCTTTCTTGCTAAAATGACAGGCTATCGACCACTGGCAGTTCAACTTGTGAGTAAAGGCTTGTTGGATCCTAAAAGGTGGAGAAGGCTGCTTGATTCTTCAAGTCCTAAAGAAGTCACACTAGATGCTCTTATGATTGTTTCAGATTTAGCTCGCATGGATAAGGTTTGATTTTTTCTTGTCCTTGTGGCATCACTACTCCTGAAATGAATATTTACAGATGTATGATTGATAAACAAATTGATGGTAGTACTGGAAGTGCCAGCAACCTATTGTATTGAGTTTGGCTTTTTATGGTGTTCAGGGATTCTATGAATACATCAACCGGGCTTCTATTTTGGAGTATCTGAAGGGATTTCTTAGTCATGAAGATCCTAACATCCGTGCAAAAACATGTAGTGCTCTAGGCAACATGTGTCGGCATAGCTTCTACTTTTATAGTCCACTTGTAAGTAGTACTCAAATACATTCAGTGGTAAACTATGACTGATCCTTTATATTGCAGATAAACCACACTACTAGAGCATGCATGCATGCATTGGTCTATTCACTTTTGACTTTGTACCTTGAAATGTTGGACTAACTGCAAATTGTGTGCTTTGGATTGAATTGGATGTTCCAGGCAAGGTATCAAATCATTGGCCTACTCATTGATCGATGCTCTGATCCAGACAAACGCACACGAAAATTTGCATGTTTTGCTGTAAGTCACTTCTAGCTATTTGCCATAGATAAAAATTACATTGGTGTAAGAAAATTTCATAATTGATCACATTGTTCTCGTGGAGACACGCTTGGGAAAGCAAAGACAGCCCCTGTAATATGTGGCTGCTTGTACTGTTTCTCTATGCAGATTGGAAATGCTGCTTACCACAATGACACGCTGTATCAAGAGCTGAGGAGATCTATACCTCAACTTGGGAATTTGTTGCTTTCAGAAGAAGAAGACAAAACTAAATCGAATGCTGCAGGTGCACTAAGTAATCTTGTTCGCAACTCTAACGAGCTTTGTGAAGACATTGTATCTAAAGGAGCCATGCAGGTTAGTGGACATGCTATGTTGCTGTCTCACATCATTAAATCCTGGACATTTTTGAGTTGTGGCTCATTAAATAACTTCCATATTTATATATTAATCCAAGTCAGAATTTGTTTTTCTGTTATAGAAGTTAGAGAGCTTTTTTGAAGCTATTGTTGTCCTAGGCTTTAAATAGCCATTGGAACAGAATTCAAGTGCAGAAAAGAATTCTATGCTCCTTGGCGTTTTTTTGATTTCTAGGAGAGAAAATTTAGCTTCAAGACTCGAGTAGTTTTGTTGGGAGTAATCCTGAGAGCTTGAGTGTGTAATATTCTTCTTTTTGTGAATGTGTCAGTGTTCTTAGTTCGAATATAACCGTTTTTAATCTTAAGATGATAGCAACAATTGGAAATCATATCATATAATTTTTCATTTTACCATTGATAATGAGTTGTTTTTCTTTTTCTTATACGTGGTGCCAGGCTTTACTGAAGTTGGTGGTTGACTGTTCAGCTGTAGCTTTAAACCCGGGTAAGAAAGATGCTCTTAACGAGTCACCTCTAAAGATTGCTTTGTTTTCATTGGCAAAGATGTGTGCACATCCACCATGTAAACAATTCCTCCGTTCATCAGAGTTTTTCCCTGTAATTGGGAGGCTTAGGCAATCCCCAGAAAAGGAAATTGCCAAATATGCGTCCATTGTTATTAGCAAAGTGGCTGAAGCCTGAAGGACGAAAAGGTAATTTTATCAGCTGTCACTCTCGAATGTCAACTCCATGAGCTTGAGTGATTATCACTAATCAGCAATTAGTCATTGTCGTAATGTGCGTATCAGTTATGCAAATGCGAGAGTTCGCCAGCCATGTGTTAATACACCCTAGTGTAGTCTCTCTCGTATGTATCCTCGCATTTGGATTGTTTTAAATTTGTAGTTCCAACAATGTGTAAAGTTGCGTCTATGAATCTATTTCTACATAGAAAATACTACATGGCTCTCCCTAACTATGTTTTGGCCAAATGTTGCGTGTTACTAATGCTTTGGAATGAAGTTAAGCGAGATTCGTAGCGTTTAATTTGGGATTTAATTTTTGGCATAAAGATAAATATAAATAGAAATATATATATATATATATATATATATTTATATATATTTTTTAGTACATAGAAGCTTTCGATGTTGTGTAACGTACTAGGTATGATAAAAATTTGGCCTTCTGTTTGGTATGAAACTTGGTTCTAGCTTTTACTAAAATTGCTTCGACGGGTATACAATCGGTTAACATAAAACTGTAAATGTTGATTTGGTAGTGATTATATTTTGAAAAAATGCTAAAAGGGTATTGTGTATTTAGCTCTACGCTAATAAAGGTGCAGAATTTAATATATAAAATTAGAGGTGTGAAGCACCAGTATTCCTAGGGGGATTATGGTATACAGTGGTAAAAGTTCTCACCAGTCAACGAGCCAGCTTTCCCTTTCCGATGAACTTCCTGGAAAGAAGTAGAATACATTTTTTTTTTCTCTGTTAGAGATTGAAAGATTAATTATGTGCTTCCAAAAATTGACATTTCTTTGGGTGCAAATAGTCAGTAGATTTTTCCAAGCTTAATAAAAAGAGTACACTAGACAATATGGTCAAGTGAAGTAGCCAAGTAGGTGGAAAGAAGCACCCCACACCCACACTTTTTTCTTTTTTCCTTTTTTTTTTTTTAAGAAAAAGAGCCAAGAAAATAATACTTGTAGGAAATTACTGGCTTACTTCTGAACCAAGAGCATTTGAATTTCTGAATGGCTACAAAAACGTTTGAGATGGCCATGTTTACGAAAGGACCCTTCAAACCTTTTTTCTTTTTTTCTTTTCATTTTTTTTTTCTTTTACCCAAATCTTTTTTAATGGATCATAGACCAAGACGGAGAAAAGGAAAAAAATAAATTGTAGTTCAGTTTTTTCTTTTCTTTTTCGTTTTTTTGGTAAGAAATTTCTTTTTGTTCAGTTATTTGGGGTCAACCCACACTAGTCTCGACCAAGTGAGGTGAAACTTCACCTACAATCAATAATGCTATGCAGAGTTTTTCTTCCTTCTCTTCCATATAAGGACCAAGTGTGAAGAGATGACTGTGACACACACTCCTTTTACCTCATCTCATCAACAGACTCAGCATCTCCAAAGCAAATGAAGTCAAACAAACGACTTCCTGCTTCAGTCCATACTTCCATACTTGATTCTTCATCTTATTATACTAACGTGTTTGCAGTCTTCTCAGGTGCAGCCACTTTGCAATAGTGATGAAAGAGCCGCCTTGTTGCAGTTTAAGGATGGCTTCGTTATACGTCGAAACGCTTCTTTCGATCCTTCGGCTTATCTTAAGTTGGCATCATGGACACCAGAAGAGCAAGATGATTGTTGCATATGGGATGGAGTCGAATGTGATATTGATGACAGTACTCGTGTAATAGGCCTTCATCTCAATAGTAGTTTCCTTTATGGTTCTATCAACTCTAGCAGCAGTCTTTTCCGCCTTTCTCACCTTCGAGTCCTCATCCTTGCTGATAATCATTTCAACCACTCTGAGATCCCTCCTCCGTTGGGCTGGCTTTCAAGGTTAACCCATCTTAACCTTTTTTATTCCGGTTTTCGGGGTCAAATCTCACTTGAAATCTCCAACCTCTACAATATATCATTCCTTGATCTTTCTTTCAATCGGTTTGAAATGAAACGACCTGACATAAGTACCTTAGTTCGAAGTTTAAGTAACTTGAAAGTTCTTCACCTTAGTGGTGTTGACATCTCCTCCTCAGTACCCAGTTTCTTGGCAAATTTATCTGCTCTAGAGTCCCTTTCTTTGGGTCATTGTGGACTACGTGGTAAGTTTCCCAGAGACATTTTTCAACTTCCAGACCTGAATATCTCTCTTTGTATGAGAACAAGAATCTTAGGGGAAATTTGCCTGAATTTTGATCCGGTAATTATCCTCTTAGAGAACTAAAGCTTTGGCAAACGAGTTTCTCTGGTCATATACCCTCTTCAATTGGAAACCTTCATTCCCTAAATTTGTTAGAAGTTCAAGATTGTATGTTTTTTGGACCAATTCCATCTTCACTTGGTAGACTTTCGAACCTTCACTATCTGAATTTCGATAGGAATCATTTGAGTGGGATAGTTGATTTCAACATGTTTCTCAACATGACAAATCTCATCCAACTCCAGATATCCTTTAACATAAATGCAACTATTCCCAAAGATGTAGCGATCATTGGCCACTTGTAGCGAACTCGAAGTTGTCAACCTTGAGAACAATCAACTCAACGATGCCTTCCCTTCTTGGTTAGGTGGTCTTCCAAAGCTAAAGCCATTTCTGCTGAGATTTAATCACCTACATGGGAAAATTATCAGCAGGTCACCTTCGAATTTTCTTGAGTTTCCTAGTTTACGCATCATCGATCTCTCGCACAATAATTTCTCGGGTCCTTTGCCATTTGAATACTTTCAAAAATGGAATGCCATGAAGGCTTTTGATGTTAGAAACTCGAAATATTTGAGTACCACTTTCAGTCTCAACCTAGCAGGATACCATTATGAGTACTCTTATTCTTACTCGGTGACAATAACAAACAAAGGCAATGATATGGAGTATGAGAAGATACTTGAAGTTTTCACAGTCATTGATCTTTCGAGCAACAAATTTGAAGGCGAGATTCCGGAATGCCTTGGGGGCTTACAAGGTCTTGAAGTGCTTAACCTTTCGAACAACAAGATTTATGGTCGCATCCCATCATCACTGGGCAACATAACACGACTTGAATCATTGGACCTTTCCCAAAACAGGCTCTCAGGAGTGATCCCTACGCAGTTGGTGCAACTCACATTCCTCGCATTCTTCAGTGTCGCTTCTAACCGCCTTAGAGGGCCTATACCGCAGGGGAACCAACTCTCTACATTTGATAGCAGCTCATTCGAGGGAAACATAGGGTTATGCGGCGAACCCTTGTCTCAAATATGTGAAAATCCGAAGGCACCTAGTAGTACTCTTCATGAAGACGATGGTCAGGACTCAGGCTCGTCTCTACTGTTTGATCAGCTCAACTGGATCACGATTGTACCCGGATTTGTTGGAGGATTGGTAGTTGGAGTGGTCATTGAGCATGCTATTGCAAGTCCAAAAGCATGAGTGGTTTGTGAAACTGAATTATGTTACCGTCTAACGTGTGTCTCAACCTTCTTCTATTGTGGTGGCCTTTATTATCGTACGCTTTTAAATGCTGGAATTGTTACCTTAACTAAAGGAAAACAAATCAAGAAGCTGCAACCTCAAATTTGAGGTTGACATGCGATGGCTTGTTTATTAATTATTACCTTGTTCTATTTTGTTTGTTTGTTTTTTTTTCTCTGTTTTTTTTTTGGATAATGCAAATGTGTTTATTGTTGTCTAGTTTATAAATTATTAGTTAGTTTGAGGTTTTGCCCTAAATAGATAAAGTCCCTTTGTTTTTTGAATACCATCTTTTTCCGGTTCCCTATTAGAGTTTAATTAAAGCTATATCCAATGTGTGTGTGTGTATATATGTTGTTTTGTGTTTCAAAAGGCCGTCCAACGGTTAGTCTATACATACCTTTAAATAAAAGTTGTCTCTTAGGTATTAATCCGTTATTGAATTCTCACTTATTTGCAAGGAGAGAGAATGATCTGCCGTTGAATTCTCAAACTTATTTGAAAATTAAATAAAATTATATTTTACTAACATATAATATAATCATAATTAACCAACTAAGAATTGAATAAAGTGAACAAATTATAAATGCCTATGAGATTTAATCAATCTGAGAACTTCTCAAAAGTCAATTTAATTCAATGTTTTTAAAAATAAACATAACGCTCAACCTCATTGATCATTTGCGAACTCTATTTACTTAACTATAAAATAGCATGCTCGCATTAATTATATTTTCGTGAATCTACATTTTGTAATAACATAAATGCATAGGATATTGTAAAATCCCAAATTTTTGTAAGGGTAGTTAAGTAATTTTATTTCAAGGATATTTTGATAATTTTGTATTTTAGATTAATTAAATAAAAATAATAATAAAAAAAAATTCGGTGTTGAATCTAGACAAGATTATATCTAGATATATTTAAGGAAAAAGTGAAAAAGAAATTTCAAATTGAGGACAAAAGTGTAATTAAAGAGGGACTAAAATAAAAGAATCTTTTAAAATTGTGGCCAAAGTAGAATTTCAGAAACTTATTTTTTCAGTCGAATCAGATTGTGCCACGTGTCCCACTGCTACAGTTTTGAAAAATTGCATAAAACCCCCCCATTTCTTCTTCTTCTCCACAGAGGTCCTCCCGAAGCCACCCACGGAAACTGTTCATTCGAGCCTCTACCGTCCGCTGCCATGCCAGACGCGCCTGTCCGCCGTGGCCGGGAGACGCCGACGAACCAGCGCCGGGTGCTACTGCCGTGAACCGCCACCTGTCGCCGGAGAAATCGTGGCCGGAAAATGTCGCCACCGGAACGGTTTTTCGCCCGCAGTCCGACGTACGATCACCGTGCCACTGCCACCGTTGGATTCATCTCGGCTCCAGCTTTGTTTTCTGACCACTCTCAGCCTCTAACTCGGCTCCGGTGAGAAGTTGTCTATTGTAGCAATATTTTAATATTTAAATTTTGTGGTATTTTCGTAGTTATTTCAGAATTGAGTTATTTTTCCCGAGAAAATTATACCACGTGATAGAGGAGTTTGAAACATGAAATTTTATGATTTTTAAGTGTTAAAACGATAACTGGAAGATCGTTAATTGTCGGGATGAAAATGTGGTATTTTTCTAAATATTTTCAAAATGTGGTATTTTTATAATTTTCAGATTTTGAGCCCATTTAGAGTTCCGGACCTCGAAACTGAGTTCTGATTTCGAATTTGGACTTAGTGAGGTCGAAATATGAAGTTTGATATAAAATATCACTATTTTATGAAGTAGCACGAAATTCGAGAAAATAGCTCGTGAATTGTACCGTTTTGCATGCCACGGGCCGGTTCCGTACCGGGACCCATTTTCGACAAACTTTATATCTAAACCAACGTTTTTGGGTGTTCTGAATTCAGTGGTGACATCTGTTTCTCAATCCGAAATTCCGTTTGAAAAGTCAACTTTTCAAGTGAACGAGACGAGACTCGAAAACGACTGTCTGAACAACCCAGTAATCAATTGAGGATATTTCCAGCATGGTTAACTCAGCATAATTACTATTTCGAGGTAGGGGATTCAATTTCCTTGTTTTCTATTATTTTCATTTAAATTGGAATTTATCTTGAAAAAAATGAAATTTTATGATTTTATTATATTGAATTATTTGAATAGTTATTTTGATGAACCATGAATTTGTAAAACATTGTAGACTGCTCTAGATATTTTTAAATATGATTTTGTATAAGTTTTTTTTATACTTGGAATTTGGTAAAGCCATGGAAACTGTACTTTGGATTTTAAAGTACAAAATAGATTTTAATTAAAAAAATCAGAGCATGTCTAGGATGTCAAAACACTGCATAGCTGTTTGAAACTTTATATATATTGCACATTTCATACGATCAGGCATGAGAGTCGTCTTAGGTATCACGGTATTGTAGTAGGCGGACTAGTACACCCGCCTTCGGTGAGAGCCCGTAAACCCGCGCGGGGTTTGTTTTCTGACTATCTCCATTCGGTAGGCGTAGGCATTCGGTGCCCCTCCGGTTTGGTAGGATTTGACACAAGAGTGTCCCTTCGGTTTTTCAGAGATAGATGTCAGGCAGAGAGCACTCAATACATGTAGTATAAATTGCTCTAGTTGTGATGAGAGGATGAGGACTCATGTGATGTGTTGATTTATGTGATGTACATTATACTTATTTAAATTGAGACTTTATATGTTTTGACCTGGATATCTGATTTGATTTTAGCATGGTTTTCTATAAATGGTTTAAATACTTAATATTTATAAAAATACTTTCCGGTATTATTAACCATGCAGATGTGCACTATGCTTGTTTTATTATGGTTTTCTATCTGTTTTAACCTAGATATATATATATCTGATTTTTATTTGAGCATGATTTTTCTGTAAAGATTTTCTATATATATCTCAAATGCTCCATATTTATTAAGATGTTTTACAGAACTACTAATCATGCAGTTGTATTGAGAATTACTAAAAAGGATTTTCCAAAAAGAGTAATTGAGTTTTCTATTGAGCATTCATGTACTCACCTCCCTACTTCCTTCCTCTTTCAGGTGTCAAATTATTCTGTGACAGATATTCCTGGGCTTGGCAAGCATGTTTGGTGTATGCTTGCAGTTCCAGTCCTCTTCATTTGTTGGTTCATACTCTGTATCGTTTTCTCTAAGTCAAATTCATTTAGCCATACGTAATATATTTACTGAGTGGATGTATGAGGATGATTTCGATATTTAATCGAGTACTTAGACATAGAAATGATTTTATGAAAATTATTTTAATTATGGGCCTATGGTTTTAAATTGAACACTTTCATTAAACTAAATGATTTAAATAAAAAGTTTCTAAAATTTATTATTTATAATATCTCAAAGTTTAAAATTAAAAATGCCTTGGAAATTTAAATTAGTAGATAATGTTGTAATTTATCGAGTTGGTCCAATATTAAAATTTACTTACTCTTGAGGACTAAAACTTAAATTTTAAGTAATCGTCTTTTTCTGAAAATTTTTGGAATTTTTGTTTAACACTATTTTCACTTAAATTTACTAAAAGTCATGGCCTTGGATTTTCGGTCGTGACAGTTTTGGTATTAGAGTACAGCTTCAGATCCGTCTGGGATCATGCCTGTGTTAATTTTTAATATTTAAAATTATTTTAGAAATGGTTTTGACAAATACCTCATACATTACTTAGGAATTGGCTAGATAAGTTGCTTTTACTCTTATTCCTTCCAAGTCCTCTCTTAAACCTCTTAAAGCTAAAATTCTGGTATTTTTGGGATTGTGATTCCCCTAAAATTTAGTCTCAGATGTGTCGGGTTGACATGAGACTATTGGTTTCCGCATTTAGCGAAATCTTTCGTTTCGAATGGACGCTCGTTCTTGTACTCCCCCGTCTATTTAGCTTGTAGGCTATGTGAGCCTCGTGGGTTCTAAGGTAGCAATTCAGTATCTTGTGCCTTAGTTGTTGCGTTTGACTGTTTTGTGGGTTGTCTATATGTTGACTCTCGGGTTTTGTTATCGCTTTTGTTTGCAGTAATTAATTGTGGTTGTATTTACTTGGGGATTTCTTATTGTGATGCATTGGTGTTTATGTGATTGAGACTTTATTTTCCTGAAATTGATATCTTTGTGATTATTTGATTTAAATATCTTATGATTTGGTCCTATGTTTTAGTGTCTGTATTAAGGATACTTTTACATAGCCTGCTCGTTGAATTAGTAATTAGTTTAGTAATTTAAGATATTGTTTAACTATTATAATTGCATTTCTCTAGTTTCACCGAGTTTTACTATTGTAGTTCTTTGGTTGAGAATTCTTGACTTGTTGAGAGTTTGGTGAGATTTTAAAAATCGGGTCATTTGGTTTTGGAACTTTTAAAAAAAAAAAAAAATGCCAAGTTGACAATTAGCATTTTGAATGATGTAGACCTTGTATTTGACTAAGGTGACATACTTGTTTTCAAAGAAATTATAGATATTTTTAAACTTGAGCATTGGTGGGGTGAAAGTAATACATTTTTTTCAAAGGATGTGTTGTTTAAATTAAAATGTTACTTTGAGACTAGACTTTACAAAACCGCCCAACCTATTTGTATACTAGCAAAATTTTATTTTACGTTTGGATGTGTTGATTTGAAAGACCTCTAGACCAAAGTAATTTGTTTTTATAAATGTATATTCATAAATCAAACTTTTCAAGTTCCATTTTAAACTTTGGGTTTAATAAATTACTAAGCATTTTCTAACCCCTACTTAATACTTGATTTGAGATCAAATGAATGCTTTCATAAATTGATTCACAAGTTCACTTGAAAAACAAATGGACGTAAGTTTCTTAAAGAAACATTTTGAATAGAAATATTCAAAAGTTTGACTACTCGGAAAACTTTGGTGTGGATTGAAAATAAATTGAAAATAAATTTTTGGAAAAAATATTTGGCTTCACGCATGTGATTGAAGATTTATACTTGTAATTTTCTCTAAAACGTATTGTTTAGAGAATGAAAATTGATATAATTGCTTGCATTATAGAAATTCATGTTGGGTGAAAACGTTTGAATTGAGAATTTTGATTTAAATTCTGTGAAGTTTGTCACTTGTTTCTTGTGCACTTGACGATACAAATTGCATGTTTCTTCTAAAATTTTATTTGATGTGGTTTACTTTGTTGGTTAATGCATGGCCCCTTGGTATTTATTGGATTGTTTAGTATAATAATTCATGTTGACTTGAATTTTCACGGTATGAACAAGTTGCATTAGATTATGCAGGACTTGTTTTAATTGGACTTTGGGCATTGTACGATTGGTTTTTACCAGTCTTCCCAGTGTTGAGAAGAGATGGGAGGAGAATGACATTTAGATTTTTAAAGTAGTAACAGGCAATGAGTTATATGCCTTGGTTTTACATTTGATAGGTTTTGAGTTATATGCATTGGCTTTATATTCGGTAAGCCTTGAGTGGAGCATGTTGGTATGTGATAATCCTCTTAAAAATTTGATTCTAGCTTTCCAGTTTGTAGAGTTCATATATATGTTAACTGGTTTGTCATGCCTAGTATAAATCTCCATTAAATATTAAATTTTATTTTGAAAGGTTAAATGAGAATTGGAGTTTGTTTTACCCGTTTTGAGGAAATATTTTGACAATATTTCACACTTTAATATTTTTTAAATCACCACAATTCCCCAAAAGAAAAAAAAAAAGAGAAAGTGTGAACTTTCAAACTTTTTGAGAAACTTGCTTGATTACTTTGGAAAGTATTTTATAACTCTACAAAGAGCACCTCATAGTGTTTAGTTATGATTTGGATTTAGGCCAAAATGTTTTATTAGTTTTGGAAGAAAAATTGACCATGGTAATCTAAATATAGCCTCATTTGTTATTTTACCAACTAAGTGCAGTTTACGTAATGATGTCCATTTGTTGATTGTGGAAGATATGCTTTTTTTTCATGCATTCCATGTTTATGGTTATTATGTATAACTCAACTTTATAGATTGATGCTTGGACTATTAGATATTTTAATCATATTTGTATAGAGTGAAACTTTTACTAAATGTTAATATTGAATTGGGTCTAATTCTCTTATTGGATTTAAATTAGATATAATATGGTTATTGTTATATGGATAATGGTGATTGGACTGAAATCACTTATGGATTTTTTTTTTTATATTTTTAAGAGTCGTTGGACTCTAGGTTTATATTGTAAAGGGTACTCAAAGTTCAGGTGTGATTTACCTTTGGCCAAGGAGAAACCATATTGTGAACTAGTGTAGTATTCCTACGCCCCAACACTTTGTTAAATTCAATATTTTTGAAAATATTTTTATTAAAAATTGAAATGAGGTTTCGTGGGAGACAGGCGTCACTCGAGGGTGGTACTGGGCAGCCTATCCTATTAGAATCTTATTTCTGGGGCGTTAAGTGTCGACTTCAATTATGTGCATATTTCTAGGACATTGGATTGTGTCCATGGAGTTCTCTTTGTATCAAGGACTTGCAGAGTCTTTGGGTCAGCATTCATTCTGGTTTTCTTTAATGAGGCTTTACACTAGATAAAAGGTTTAAAATGCTTTTGAAACTTCCCATGTTTAGATGCTTGCATTTGAGATTGAGGTTTGTACTAATATTTTATTTTAGTGATTTCCTGTTTGGGTGTTCTAGTCTCGGGTTTGACTAGAAGTGGGTTGTATTTGGTGTTATTCCTCACTCTAATCGGAGAGCAAAAAATGGTTGTGACCATTGAACTCCCTTTTTAACTTTCGACCTCTAAACTCATTCGTCTTGTGTGGTGTAACACAAGGATCCTGGTACTTCATCTTAAACTATATTCGATCACGTTCTGTGTGCGTAAAAGAGACTCTTGTTAGAGTCAATGACTCAAAAATAATCTAGGACCAGGAACTAGCTGCAGACAAACAGGTAAGTCCCATAAGATTATTGATCTGGTATAATCAGGGGGACAATATTCTTATATCTGACATTTGGTCTGTCATTCTAGTTTGATGCCATACAATCAGTATTCAGAGTCCTATATTCTCGACTTCTAATCATAGTTATCATTATCTTTTCATCACTCATATCCTTGAGATTGTCGTTTCCAACTATGAGTGTTGAGATCCTTATACTTATTGTTGAGCTATCTTATAATTTTGACCTCTCAATGTGCGTCCTTATACTATACCATGGTATGGTACGGTATGTCAGCGTGACTTTGATGCTAAATAGGGACTGTCTATTTCGCACTTTTGTTGACTTGCATTAGATTTAACGCTCTTAAATTCTGCAGTCGAGTGTTCTCTACACTTCCACCGACTATATCTTGGGATATGTTCTCACCCTTGGTATGTACTAGAATTTCGGGACGAAATTCTTATAAGGAGGGGAGAATGTAAAATCCTAAATTTTTGTAAGGGTAGTTAAGTAATTTTACTTCAAGGACATTTTGGTAATTTTGTATTTTGGATTAATTAAATAAAAATAATAATAATAAAAAAATTCGGTGTTGAATCTAGACAAGATTATGTCTAGATACATTTGGGGAAAAAGTGAAAAAGAAATTTCAAATTGGGGACAAAAGTATAATTAAGGAGGGACTAAAATGAAAGAATCTTTTAAAATTATGGCCAAAGTGGAATTTCAGAAACTTATTTTTTCGGTCGAATCAGATTGTGCCACGTGTCCCACTACTGTAGTTTTGAAAAATTGCATAAAATCCCCCCATTTCTTCTTCTTCTCCACGGAGGTCCTCCCGAAGCCACCCACGGAAACTGTTCATCCGAGCCTCCACCATCCGCCGCCATGCCAGACGCGCCCATCCGCCGTGACCGGGAGACACCGATGAACTAGCGCCGGGTGCTGCTGCCATGAATCGCCGCCTATCGCCGGAGAAATCGTGGCCGGAAGATTTCGCCACCGGAACGGTTTTTCGCCTGCCGTGCCGCCGTCCGACGTCCGATCACCGTTGGATTCATCTCGGCTCCAGCTTTGTTTTCCGACCACTCTCAGCCTCTAACTCAGCTCTGGTGAGAAGTTGTCTACTAAAGCAATATTTTAATATTTAAATTTTGTGATATTTTTGTAGTTATTTCAGAATTGAGTTATTTTTCCCGAGAAAATTATACCACGTGATAGAGGAGTTTGAAACATGAAATTTTATGATTTTTAAGTGTTAA
>JXTB01000045.1:63397-98852 GCA_002914805.1 Parasponia andersonii
TATAAAATCATCTCTCTTTATTTGCTTTGATTATTAACTCAATTCGCACAAACCACGTCTCTTAATTTTTTCTAAATTTATTATTGATAAAACCTCCGTCAACACACCTAAACCTGAGAAATACTTAGAATTACCACTATGCAAAAGCGGCTATGGGTCTTCGGCACTTTCCGACGACAACGCATCAAAGTCCCTTCTGCTCGGCGTTAGAATCCATGACCTTGCTGCTTTTTGTAAACCAAACTCTCGACTCTAATTGACAAAATGACAAGTTTGTTGCATCGATGGCTCATCCTCGTCAACGATGAGTGGTATCGGGTATGCACCACCGAGAACAAGAGCATAGTATAGGCTCTTCATAGCTGGGACAAGGTTAGCAACTTGGATCTTATCTCCCCAGTGAAGCACCTCATTGCCAACCGTAATGTAATTTATTGGGGGTCCTCAGGTGAAATAGTTTGATATGATTCGAGACCCATCTCCGGGCTACTTTTGGGCCCATTGTCTCGCTGTTACCGACCATGACAGCGATCCCAATGTCGGCAAAGGTATTTAGGATATTGGGGTTAGCGTCGAAGATCTTAATACGGTTTATGGTGGTCTGTGTTTTGAGGAAGTTGGTCACCGCTACTGGCACTGGAAGGTTTAGCGAGGGTGCCAGAAAGATAGAGAAGCTTTTGAAGAGTCAAACATGACAATTAATAAGTAAATAAATCTCAAAAACAACACACCAAACAAGATTTTGAAAATGAAAAATTCCTGTTTTGAAAGAAAAATTTTTAAACGAAAAATTCAAAAGGAAATTTTAAAATAGGCGTTTTGTAAACACAAACCAAATGAGCCCTAATATGTTTCAATGAAAATGTGACTGTTACGATGAAATCAACATCCCTTTTCTTAGATTGTAGTTACATAATTAAAAATCAACATTCCTCGATGGTTGTGCTCTATGATCAGTTCCCGAATGGTATTTTTCAAGTTAGCGATATTAATAATCTTGAATTATACCTATACATTGTGGTCATTAAATTTTTAACTTACGTACTAATGATCTATAAATTAATTGTTGTTTTAATGACCTTTTTGTTACAAATGTTAAATATTTAATAAAAATAAGTCATTATATAGTACATAGTTTGATAATTGTTGCTAAGAATGAGACTCAAAATTTTTAACTTATTTAGTAGATTACCAAAATTTGTATAATTGTTACAGTAATGATTTTTTTTCCCATTAATTGTTAAATTTTTAATATAAATGAGTCATTATATAAAGCACACAGTTTAGTAACCATAACTGAAAATAATATTTTGTCTCATAAAAATAAATAATGTCCAATTATATACTTAGTCCATGACTATTTTTAGTTTAAAAAAGTACTTTGTGACAATAGCCATTGTTATAATAATTGTACAATTCAAGAGCCATTAATATATATGTTGAAAGTTTGAGAACTAAAGTGGTATAATGAGTATAATTTAAGAATGATTACCGTATTTAATCCTATTTTCAACTCCCAGGCTTTGCACTAGTAATCCTCATAGCTTAAAAAGTAACAAGAACAAGTATCTCATTCCTCGAATTTTGCACTAGTAATCCTCTTAGAGAACAATAATATTAGAAAATACGAATGATTCTTGGTACTACATCTAGTAGAGCTGTGAATCCCACACAAATTATGAGGTGGGACTTATAGCTCTATTAGAGTAGTGTTTGGACACTATAAGTGCCATAATATTGATAAGAGAAATAAAGCTTCAAAAAGTAGGTTTATTCATCAAATAAGCTCTTCAATTGTAGAAAAACTTGATTCCCTACTCAAATGATTTGAGTGGCACAGTGGATTTCAACATGTTTCTTAATGTGAAAAATCTCATCCAACTTGTTCCATCCTGTAACAAGCTATTTTTGGTTTAAAAAGTAGTTTGTGACAATGGTCATTACTGTAACAATTATACAATTCAAGAGCTATTAATACATATGTTGAAAGTTTGAGAACTAAAGTGGTATAATGAATATAATTTAAGGATGATTACTGCATGTAATCCTATTTTCAACTCCCAGACTTTGCACTGGTAATCTTCTTAGAGAACAATAATATTAAAAAACACGAATGATTCTTGGCACCACATCTAGTAGAGCTGTGAATCCCACACAAATTATGAAGTGGGACTTAGAGCTCTATTAGAGTGTAGTGTTGTACATCATAAGTGCCATAATATTGATAAGAGAAATAAGGCTTCAAAAATCAGATTTTTCATCAAATAAGCTCGTCAATTGTAGAAAAACTTGATTCCATACTCAAATGATTTGAGTGGCAAGTGGATTTCAACATGTTTCTTAACGTGAAAAATCTCATCCAACTTACTCCATCCCGTAACAAGCTATTGCTGTGCTGTCGAGGCTACATAAGTAACACAAATAAATGCAACTATATCCAAGACCCAAGTTTGAAATATTGTACTTGTTTTATTGCAATTTATGTAGCTTCCCATGTTAGACCAAAGATTCTAGATCATAATTTAAAAATTACCATCCCCATATTTCGTGTAAGCGAAGAGAATGATTATTTAGTTATTTAAGAACCTAGAGTAAATGTCCATTCTCGAAGGTGAGTTAAATCAATCCCATGCATTTCTCAATGTTTAAAAAATTGTGGGCCTATTTAATAATAACTTTAAGAGAAAATTTGATTTTTTATGGTAATTTTTTTTTTTTAAATTGAAAATTTTTGGATTTTGAAATTATTTTGAAAAATCCCGGATTTAATTATAAAATACTACTTTTAAAGTATTTAGAAAAATACCACTTTTAATTAATTGATGAAATGCTTATGGTAGATAGTTGAGTTTGGTTACTGTAAGTAACCTAACTATTACCTCGAGCATTATTGAAAAATATTAAATTTGAAAAAACAGGATTTTTTTAATTATTTTTTTATAAGTGTTAGTTTTATAATGGAACTTTTAAAAAGTGATATTTTTCTAAATCAATCCAAAAAAATCAACCCAACTAAGATTTTTTAATTTGTGTTACTCGTTTTATAATATACTTTCATAAATACCCATTTTTATTTTTTTTTCAAAAATGCCAATTATTATAGTACACATTTGATTTGGAAAATATGAGTGGTATCTATTTATAATGTAAATTTTTACCCATGTGGTATACATTTCATATGTAAAATATAAATAGTATACATTTACAATATATATATTTACCATGATTTATGTTTTTCATTATAAATTTGATCTATGATTTACATTTTGAAATATGTGCCAATTTTTAGCATAATTTTTATTCATGAAATGTGTACCATAGTATACACTTAATATATGAAATCTATACCATGGTATACATTTCATATGTAAAACATTGGTAGTCTACATTTCTAATGAAACATGTATAAAAAGGGTATTCATGAAATAAAAATAAAAAATGGGTATTTGTGCATACATGGTTTTAAAAATGAGTATTTATGAACTTTTTCTATTATATTTTATATGGGTGCCATATTATTTTTATAGGCTTTATTCATCACATACTCCCAAATGACGTGCATATCATATTTATTATCTTTTTTTCACCTGATGTCATCTTCTAATTCCAATATTCACCGAACAAGTATACAATGATAATATAACATAACCCAATCCAACCCAATCTGAAGCAAGTATTCAGTTTAATTTGGGATACCAAACGAGGCTATATATTGCAAAATACCCAAATGGATCTGGATCACAAGAAGAGGCAATAGAATTTCTGATCACAACTTATTTGCAAGCTTTGATATTGATGTTCTTCCTTCAAATAATCTAAAGAGCATTTCATGGTTCACAAAGTAATTTGATAGAACAATATTACTGATTCTTCCACAATCAACAGTAGAGGTACAACTCTACGTTGCTCAGCCTGGCCTAACCCATTTTAAGTAGGCTCATGACGGGTCGTCGGCCAGGTCCCTAGCCCATTATTTTCGTGGGTTGGCTAGTCCATCTCAGAAAATCATTGGCCCAGCTAGCCAGTTTCATACAAGTCTCATTTTATGTGGTCCATGTACTAAGATAGGCTGGCCTACGAGCCTTATATGGAGTATTGGCCCATATTAGTCCATGAATATCTTTTTGATGGAGCTGAATGAGCCAACCTATATTTGTCCACTGTGAGTTGGTCACTCTAGCTCATAAAAATGCATTATATTTATATATAATATGTTTTATAATATAAAGTAATAAATATAAATATACATATATAATGATTTCACACATTCACACTCATATATAAATATATATGGTCCCATTTTTTTTTACTTATGTATAAATTTTTTTTATAGCTATTGGATATATAATGATTTAAGTAGTTAGAAAAAAAAATACACACGTACAAATACACCATTTAATATTCTCTCTCCACCTTGTTACCATAAAAAGATGTATAAGATGAAATTTAATTGGGTAAAATAATACTTGTAGATATGTAAAAAAAAATACATATTGGATTGGTCCCCTATATATATATATATGTGTTAGTAAATAAAAATTTTCTTATCATAAAAATTGAAAAAAATAATTTTTTTAAAAAGAAAAAACAAATAAAGTGAACTACACGATAACTCATGATGGGTCTAAACGGGTCGGCCGATGATGGACTTAAGCGAGCATTGATCTCTCGCACAATAATATCTTGGGTCTTTTGCTATTGGAAAATTGATCTGAATAGTTCAAATTTGGGCTTAATTAATTTTTTTAGTTCACTTTTTCAAAATAACATTTATAGTTTAAATAATAGCTTTTTTATTTACTTTTGGAGAAAGAAAAAATGGTCATCTAGAAACTGTCTTTCTACCATTTTATGCTTTGTTACTTATAATTACAATTTTGTAACTGATGATCATGACTATTTTTTTAGTTTTATTTTTTTAAAAAATTATTTTATATCGTTACGAATATTGTGAGTTTTTGAAGATATGGGTAGTGTTTCAATTTTGTGACTAATAGTCACAATTTTTATGACGATTTTTTTTAGGTATATTTAGATTGTTACATTACTCACAATTTTGTACCTAGTTGTCACAATTTTGTGACTAGTGATCATCGTTTTTTTTAACATCATTATAAATAATTGAGACAAGTTATATTTTAGTGTAACTAAAAGTCACAAATTTGTGATGAGTAATAGTAAAAGATAGAGAACCTGCCACTTTATTCGCCTTGATTTATTTAATCACGCACAATTATTCATACAATTAATATTGACCAAATATTATTCCATACTATTGTATTTATTAATTGTCATCACACAATTCTTGATAATTATAGTAATAGTTCGGGAATTTACATATTTTACATCAGTATTCACATAATTTAAAATTTAAAGTTATACAATTTTTGATGATCCAACCCACGTAAAACTGTCATTATTACAAATCAATTCAACATAACAAAACACACAAAATCAGTTCAAAACTCTATTAGTCGACACAAATTCAATCCAAAATTTACACTTTTTTTTTTTTTTTTATTGAAACACTAGGATTTTCACAACCTAAACAAAATATAATATCTTGATTTGTAAAGACAGATTGGGTTTACCTACAATTTTTGACAAAACTATTACTCCTAGAAAAAGTCCCTTTGTAGACGAAGACGCATTCTTTGACAAGTTTGGTAGACTCTCTGCCAAAGACAACAAATGGTGACTTGCACTTGACTGCCGTCAAATTGCTCTACCTCTCTAGATCATCATGTTCATCACTGTCATTACCCATCTCAAATCCCAGCCTAAAAATTTCTTCAAAACTAAATAATTCTTAGAGAGCTTTGGATTATTTCAACTCCAAGAAAAATCCATTTGGAATGTGCCCAATACAACAATACCAATATATACTCTAATTATCCAAAAAAAAAAAAAAACCATATCTTCAAAATAGGGAAATTGATATGGAAAAAAGCCATTAGAGATGAAATGACATGTGCCTAGAAAACTGCCTTCCTCAGAGTCGATGACGCCTCGCGACTGTGCTCCATAGTAGGCACTGCAATTAAATTAATCATTGCATATGTCTATTCTCTGAACTAGACGTAGCTCCAGGGTATCCTCCATTATGCCACCTCAAAGATAGTGCCCCAACAATCACTAGTCTTCATTAGGGTCTCTTTTGACGTGCTCCAGTCCAAAGACGAATCCTCTAACTTCCTCAAGGATGCACCACAGCTCTAAAATGACTTTGTTTTGAGCTATATCCCTGTGGGCAATCAACCCTAGGCTTTCACGACCAGTCCTAGCCTCGCAGGAGCTTGGCAAGACCACGCCTTCCAGAGCCACTTCTAGAAGGTGTGGACCTCCGACGGAGGCGATGGGTTTAATTCCTATGACTAGAGAGATGTGACTGAAAGGGGTTTCTTAGGATGAAGGGTGAACCTTTTGGTGTGGAATAGAGGTGCCTGAGAGTTGTTCTTGGAGGGAATAGAAATGTTGATGACGAAGAAGATAAGCCTTAGAGAGTCATTATTTTTCCTTCCGTTCTCGACTCTTTGACAGAAAAGGGCATTTTAGACTTTTAATTCAGTGGAGTGTATTAGAAATGTTATTCTGAAAAAGAGGAGTAAAAAAGTCATTTTGTAACATAAGGGAACTATCCATCTCAATTTTCTTTCGCCATTTGAATACTTTCGAAAATGACATGAAGGCTTTTGATGTTAGAAAATCGGTATATTAATTTGAATACCATTTCCAGTCTCGACCTAGCAGGATATCATTATGAGTACTTTTACTTATACTCGGTGACCATAACAAAGGCAATGACGTGGAGTATGAGAAGATATTAGATGTCACGATCCGAGGCGGGAGTCAACGAGAGAATGAGTATTTCATAAATTAGAAATATCAAAAAGAATTAAATAAAAAGACTCAATTCATTCAAAATTTTGTCCCGAAGACTCTAATCTTTTAAAACTGGCATCAACAAAATATTTAAGTGAAAATAAAATCACACAGTTATGTGTTACTCATTTAGCATAGACTGTATATTAAACAATTATTTTAATAGTCGTACATCACAAATTATCTCACACTCAAACTCAGACATAAGTAATACAAACTGTATCCAGATTTCATATCCTAATTATAAAGTTTAATGAAATACAAATTCCTACTGAAATTTAAATATTTCACAAGTCTCGTATGAATTTACCAAATTATAAATAACTAGTTGTTCTGCAAATGCCTCGATTTATCTCTTCTGATCCATACACTGAGTGCCACCTGAAGGGAGGAAAGGGGTGAGCTAATGCCCAGTAGAGAATCAATTACAAGTTCCTACATATATATAAAATATACTCATGTTGAAGGTTCTGCATGGTCAGTATTCCATTCAAAATAGTCCACCAAACTCAAGTAAAAATCATAGTCTAATGGTCAAACATTTCAAACCATTGTAACATCTATCAAAACCAGTGAATATCCATTCAAACTAACATATATCCATGTATGCAATCATGATGTCCGAAATGTCCTAATGGATCACTCGTAAGTCCGAGCCACCTAAAGAGACGCCGTAAGTCCGATCACCCGATGTACGGCATCGTATGTCCGATCACCTAATGTAGGGCATCGTAAGTGTGTGAATGTATGCGAATGTTTCATAATTGACAAAATAAAGATATGCACTATTTCGACAAAATCTCAAAATAACCACGCAGTATTCTGTAATCAAATCACTTCCAGTCCTCAAAATTGAGTTCTCAAACTATTTTTGATTTTCTAAAAATTTCAGCATTACAACAGCTATTTTCTATCAGAACCCAAAAATCCAATTTCCTGTAAAAATCAATCCAAAATAGTATATATGACATGCCAACCAGTGTGATATGTCTCCCATGCAGTTTTTATCTTAAATCAGGTCAAAAATGGATATAAACACAATTTTTATAAATTATTGCACAAAATTCTATATTTATTGAAAATAAGTAAGATTCATAAATTAAATTGGTTTTTGAATCAAGTAATCGAATCCCTATCTCTATCGAGCGTCCAACTAGTGTTACAAGGCTATGGAGAAAGTTTGGCGTTGTTTGGGTGTCGTTTGGGAGAGCGGACGTCATTTTCGAAACTTTGGTTCCTTGGTTTGAAAACTTGATTTTCAAACGGAGCCTCGAATCACGCAACGGACTTCACCACGAATTCAGAGCACCCAAAAACCTTAGGTTAAACATATAATTTGTCAAATTTAGATGCGGGCCCTACGGCATGCAAATCGAGGTAAATCTGAGCCGTCCGATTTCATTTTTCGGGCCCGTTTCAGAATATAGTCAATATATATCTCATTTTTCACCATTTTCAACGTAGATTCCAAAAATGATATCAGTTTTAAAATCTAACGGTCCGATCGAAAACTCAATTTCAAAATCAATTACACACAAAACTGTCTAACGAAATTAAAATCAAACGGAGCAAAATCGAGACACGAGATACCTACCATCAGATTACTCATGAGGAGATGAGTCCATGGCGACCAGTTTCGCGGTGGACGGTGGCCGGAATCGGCTCAGGCAAAGAAAAGAAGCCGCGGTATTTTCTGCGTTTTTCTGGCGATTGGCGGCTCCGACGGGACTGATCCTACTGGCGGAAGCTTCGTCCGACAGCTGGGCGTCGACACCGAGCAGTGGTGCAGGGCAACGATGGCCGGAGATGGCTCAACAGAACTTTGCCGGAAATCGATTTGTGATTTTTCTCTGGGAACTAAATCAAAAGAAAAAGGAAAAATGGAGGGATTTATGAGCAATTTTCGTAACTGTAGCGCCACGAGTTAACTTCTGGTTAATTGGGTACTGTATTGCTTATTTGCACTTGGACCCAGTTTTCTGAAAATCTTCTCAAAAATACCCTTGAATTATTACAATTTGACCCCAATTTTCAAACTTTTCTTACTTTTTTGCCCAAATGAACCTAGACCCAAATCCGTACAAATTCATTTTTTTTTTTGGGTCAAAAGACCAATTTGCTCTTACAATTATTATGGGATTTCACATGCTTCCATCCTTAAATGAATTTCGTCCCGAAATTCAAGTATAAGGCATACACTCAAAGTACAATTTCAAGTTGAAAATTAAATAAGTGAGGGTATTTTTCATACATCTTTGTCTCGAGTTCCCAAGTGGCTTCCTCTTCCTTATGGTGATTCCAAAGAATTTTGACAAGTGGAATTTCTCTATTGCGAAGCACTTTGAGTTTCGAATTGGTTGCTCTTCATAAGTAACATCCTCTTGAATTGGTATCTCCACGTATTGAATTATATGAGATGGGTCAGGAACATATTTTTTCAGCATTGAAACATGAAAGATGTTATGCACATGGCCCAATTGTGGTGATAAGTCCAATCGATATGCTACTGGCCCAATTCTTACAGTAATCATAAATGGCCCAATATATGGTGGAGTTAACTTTCCTTTAACTCCAAATCTAGTAACTCCGCATCTCGGTGTAACCTTTAGAAACACTTGGTCACCAACGTCAAACTCTACTTCTCGTCTCAAGGTATCTGCATAACTCTTTTGACGACTCTGAACAACCTTAAGTCGGTCTCTTATTATGTTGATCTTATCAGTAGTCTCTTGTATCAATTTTGGCCCAAGAGCAACTCTCTCCTCTGCGTCAGCCCAACACAACGGCGACCTACATGGTCTACCATATAATACCTCATAGGGAGCCATACCCAAACTGGTTTGGTCGCTGTTATTATATGCAAAATCCACTAACGACAAATGATCGTCCCAGCTTCCACCAAGGTCCAGTATACATGAGCGAAGCATATCCTCTAGAGTTTGAATTATTCTCTCAGATTGGCCATTTGTCTGTGGGTGATGAGCTGTACTAAGATTTAGTTCTGTTCCCAAAGCTTTCTGAAGAAGGGAAGGAGCAGCTACTATATTGCTAACACAAGCAATATTGTTTCTCTCAGAATACTCCAAATTATAATCACCAATAGTGACTGAATTTTTCCACTCTTCAAGTATCAAAGAAGCAAGTACACCATGAGATTTACGGCTTAAGGCATCTGCTACCACATTTGCCTTTCCAGGATGATACTGAAGATTGAAATCATAATCCTCCATATACTCAATCCATTTTCTCTGTCTCAAATTCAAGTCTCGTTAACTGAAGAGATATTTCAAACTCTTGTGAGCAGAGTAAATATCAAACTTAACACCATACAAGTAAAATCTCCAGATTTTGAGAGCAAATATTACAGCTGCCAATTCTAGATCATGAGCAGGATAGTTCTTTTCATGAGGTTTCAATTGACGAGAAACATAAGCTACAACCAGGCCATTTTACATTAAAACACATCTCGATCCCAAACCAGAAGCGTCAGTGTATACCACATATGGTTCACTACTGTCAGGTACAATCAGAATAGGTGAGTTTGTCAGTTTTTCCTTCAATTTCATGAATGATGTCTCACACACGTCATTCCAAGCAAACTTGACATCTTTCCTTGTTAACTTGGTTAAAGGCAAAGCAATACTCGAGAAGTTTTCTACAAAATGACGATAATAACCAGCTAAACCTAGGAAACTCCCCACCTCAATAACATTTCTCGGTCTTTCCCATCCTAGAATAGACTCTATCTTAGACGGATCAACTGAGATACCATTTTGAGAAATCACATGGCCCAAGAATTTAACTTCTGTCATCCAGAAATCACATTTCGATCTCTTGGCATATAACTGATGATCTCTCAAAGTCTGAAGCACGGTCCTTAAATGTTCAGCATGTTCTTCCCGAGCCTTAGAATAAATCAAAATGTCATCAATAAACACAACCACGAATCTATCCAAATAAGGCCTGAAGATTCTGTTCATAAGGTCCATGAACGCTGCAGGTGCATTCATCAACCTGAAAGGCATAACTTGAAACTCGAAATGACCATATCGGGTCCTGAATGCAGTTTTTGATATATCTTCTTTAAGAATCTTCAGTTGGTGATACCCAGATCTTAGGTCTATCTTTGAAAAGAATTCGGATCCACCGAGTTGGTTAAACAACTCGTTAATTCTTGGCAAATGATATTTGTTCTTTATTGTAAGCTGGTTTAGCTTTCTGTAGTCCACACAAAGTCTGAGTGTACAATCAGCTTTCTTGGAAAAGAGAACTGGAGCACCCCAAGGTGAGGTACTAGTCCTGATAAACCCTTTTGAAAATAGGTCATTTAGTTGTTCCCTTAATTCAGTCATCTCTGCAGGGGCCATTCGATAAGCAGGAATAGAAACTGGTTGAGTTCTATAAACTAAGTCGATACAGAATTCAATCTCTCTGTCAGGTGATAATCCAGGTAAATCCTTTGGAAAAATATCAGGAAATTCACTAACCAATGATATCTGTGGGTATTTATCAGCAGCTCCTATTTCTCTATCAATGGTGAATAGGCTTCCATAACATTCCAATTTCTTTCTCCCACCAATACTTGCTCTTAGGAGAGGACTGAGGCTTATTGGATTTAAACCAGCTTGATACATAACTAAATAACCATCTTCAGTATGAAGAGTCACCTTTCTTCTATGACGATCTACTATTGCTCTATATTTGGACAACCAGTCCATACCAAGAATCACATCAAATTGATTCATAGGTATCACAATCAAATTAACAAATAACTCACATCCATCAATGACGATAGAATAAGAGTTGCATATAGTAGACACACCATTGACATTTCCCAAAGGAGTATCAAGATTCAAAGCAGGATTAAAGATTTCAAATTTTAGACCCAACATATTAGCAAATGACATAGATATAAAAGAATGTGATGCACCGGTATCAAATAACACATGAGCCCAATAGTGATAAAGTAAGATCATACCATCAACCACTCTAGTTCTAGGCTAATCATATCCCTCTGTCCCGGTGACTGCATAGGTTTGAGCTTTCCCTTTTCCTTTATTTCCTCTGCCTCTACCCGGATGACTACTGCTAGACCCAGGAGTACTACTGTGGGACTGTCCATAACCTCCTTGTGTTCCAGATACCTGAGGTGTCTGGCATCTTGTGGTGAAGGTAGAACCCTGAGGATGATATTGGTGCTAAACAGGAGAGTTAAAAGTCGGAGCTGAGCTTTAGAAATGAGCAGGCCTAGTTTGCTGACTAGGGATAGGCATCGAAGTTATTTGACTCCCCTGTGGTCCTCTGGTGGTCGGTGAAAGAGTCTATAAAAACTGGGGCAATTTCTTCTAAAATGGCCATGTTGACCACAGTAGTGGCAGGAATACAGAGTAAAACGCTCACTTCCTGTTGAAATAAAACTGCCACTACATCTACAGCTCTGTGAACCCTGTCCTTGCCATCGTCCCTTTTTCATTTTTCGGTCTGTACCTTTTCCCTTATATCCACCTGTAGTTCCTCTATCACCAATCAACGTAGCTTCAATTCTCTGAGCTGTACCATAAGCCTCAATAAGGGTAGTAATTGGAAATGGCTCTAGTCTAGTGTGAATCTCTGGCCTCAAGTTGGTTCTGAAATGAACCACTTGTAGTCTCGAATGGTTTCCCAATGTATGAGCATACTGGGAGAGTTCCACAAACCTCGCATAGTATTTATCTACAGTCATACTACCTTGGCGCAAGATATTGTATTGTTTCAGCATCTCATTAACATGGTCATCATTGACATACTGTCCTCTGAACAGTTCATCAAACTATTCCCAAGTCATAGTGGTAGTGTCATGAGTCAACTTAATAGTGTTCCACCAATGATCAGCATCCTGAAGCAAGTACATTGCAAAGCCCACTTTAAACTCTGCTGGTACTGCCAAGGTATCAAATTTCTTCTGAACTTCCCTAAGCCATCTCAGTGCAGCTGCAGGATCGTGTTCACCATAAAAATTCGGTGGGTTCAGCTTAGTAAAATCTCTGAAGCTATTAGATCGGTCATTTTCAGCAGTTGGCCTTGTTATAAGACCAGGTATCCTCTGCATAACTTGTTGAAGAATATCAACAATATTAAAAGCAGGAGGGTCTTGCTGTGAAGGAGCATCTTGTTCTCTCTCAGGTTGAGGTACTCTTCTTCTTGGAGGCATTTTCTTGATCAAATTTCAATATGTCCAATGTATTAGTAAGATGATGATTTTGTACAACCTATATAAAAGAAACGTCCAATCTAGTTTTACGAGTGACACACTCCAAGTATTTTAAATTAAAACTTGTCTCTAATACCAAATATTCTGTCACGACCCGAGGCCGAGGTCAATGACAGAATGAGTATTTTATAAATTAGAAATACCAAAAAAACTAAATAAAAAGACTCATTTCATTCAAAATTTTGCCCCCGAGACTCTAACCTTTCAAAATTGGCCTCAACAAAATATTTAAATGAAAATAAAATCCCACAGTTATGTGTCACTCATTTAACATAGACTGTATATTAAACAATTATTTTAATAGTCGTACATCACAAATCATCTCACACTCAAACTCAGACATAAGTAATACAAACCGTGTCAAGATTTCATATTCTAATTATAAAGTTTAATAAAATACAAATTCCTACTGAAATTTAAATATTTCACAAATCTCATAGGAATTTACCAAATTATAAATAACTAGTTGTTCTACAAATGCCTCGATTTATCTCTTCTGATCCAAATTACATTGAGTGCCACCTGAAGGGAGGAAAGGGGTAAGCTAATGCCCAGTAGAGAATCAGTTACAAGTTCCTACATATATATAAAATATACTCATGTTGAAGGTCCTGCATGGTCAGTATTCCATTCAAAATAGTCCACCAAACTCAAGTAAAAATCATAGTCCAATGACCAAACATTTCAAACTAGCTATTTTCTATCAGAACCCAAAAATCTAATTTCCTGTAGAAATCAATCCAAAATAGTATATATGACACGCCAACCAGTGTGACATGTCTCCCAGGCAGTTTATATCTTAAATTAGGTCAAAAATGAATATAAACACAATTTTTATAAATTATTTTACGAAATTCTATATTTATTGAAAATATGTAAGATTCATAAATTAAATTGGTTTTTGAATCAAGTAATCGAATTCCTACCTCTATCGAGCGTCCAACTAGCGTTACAAGGCTATGGAGAAAGTCTGACATTGTTTGGGTGTCGTTTGGAAGAGCGGACGTCGTTTTCGAAACTTTGGTTCCTTGGTTTGAAAACTTGATTTTCAAACGGAGCTTCGAATCACACAAAGGACTTCACCACTGAATTCAGAGCACCCAAAAACCCTAGGTTAGACATATAATTTGTCAAATTAGAATGCGGACCCCACGGCACGCAAATCGAGACAAATCTAAGCCATCCGATTTCGTTTTTCGGGCCCATTTCAGAATATAGTCAATATATATGTCATTTTTACCATTTTCAATGTAGATTCCAAAAATGATATCAGTTTTAAAATCTAACGGTCTGATTGAAAACTCAATTTCAAAACCAATTAAACACAAAATTGTCCAACGAAATTAAAAATAAATGGAGCAAAATTGAGATACGAGATACCTACCATTAGATAGCTCGTGAGGAGACGAGTCCACGGTGACCAGTTTTGCGGCGAACGGTGGCCGGAATCGGCTCCGGCGAAGAAAAGAAGTCGCGGTATTTTCTACATTTTTCCAGCGATCGACGGCTCCGATGGGGCTGATCTTGGTGGCGGAAGCTTCGTCCGACAGCTGAGCGTCGACATCGGGTAGTGGCGCAGGGCAACGATGGCCGGGGGTTAGCTCAACGGAGCTTCGTCAGAAATCAGTTTGTGATTTTTCTCTGGGGACTAAATCAAAAAAGAAAGGAAAAATGGAGGGATTTATGGGCAATTTTCGTAACTGTAGCACCACGTGTCAACTTCTGATTAATTGGGTACTGTTTTATTTATTTGCACTTGGACCTAGTTTTCTGAAAATTTTCTCAAAAATACCCTTGAATAATTACAATTTGATCCTAATTTTCAAACTTTTCTTACATTTTTGCCCAAATGAACCTAGATCCAAATCCGTCCAAATTCATTTTTTTGGGTCAAAAGACCAATTTGCCCTTACAATTATTATGGGATTTCACACAAGAAGTTTTCACAGTCATTAATCTTTTGAGCAACAAATTCAAAGGCGAGATTCTGAAATGCTTTAGGAGCTTACAAGATCTTGGAGTGCTTAACCTTTCTAACAATATAAAATTTGGTAACATCCCATCATCACTGAGCAACATAACACAACTCGAATCATTATACCTTAAGTAAAACAAGTTCTCAAGCATGATAACACAACTCGAATAATTATACATTAAGCAAAACAGGTTACACTTAGAATTTTCGGACTCTGCCAAGTTCTTGTAATCAAGGAGGATACGAATACACTAGTACTAGTTTATGAGCTAGTAGTAGCCGACGTAACCAAGGGAGAAGGAACAAAAAGAAAGTGAAAGTCTCTGGTCAAGCCTTTGCAGTCACTGGAATAGATGATGGTCATAATCAGACTGGCAAGGGAGTCACTGATAGTATGATTCTTATTTCACACTCTTGGGCTCATATTTTATTTGATACTGGTGCTAAATATTCTTTTATATCCTTGTTATTTGCTCTATTGTTGGGATTGGAATATTCTGTGTTGGATCCTATTTTGACTTTAGGAATATTAGTGGGTGGAGTAGCTGATGTTTCCACTGTGTGTTGTGATGCTATCACCACTGGGCCTACCCGTCACCCCGCGCAGAAGAGAAGACTCCGACGAAGAGAACTCCACTAGTTTTGTCGTGTTTCGAGCTTCGGTTACTGAGGTCTGGCCACTCGAAAATTACTCTAGAAACATAGTTTTTTGGCGATATTTCTGGCGTCTGACCTCTATTTTCATCACCGCTAGCGAGTATGGTCATTTCTTGTTATCGTCGACCATCTCCAATGGTTGCACGTCTAAATTCATCTCTGGTAAGATTTTCACCACTTTGATTTTGATTGGTAACCATGTAAAATAACTTTGTTATTATCTTGGCTTGTATCAAAATACTTAAGAGTCCATTTCACGGACTCAGTCTGTATAGTTAGTGTGCTAGTTTATGAGACTATTGATGATGATGCTTGGTTTGTTTTAATAAATTTCATTAATAATCTAAATCTAATAGTGATCGCAAAACTGCGAAAATTTTATTTTAAAATTATTTTTTATAAATTTTTCAAAAATAACTTTTGAATTTCTACTATAAAATTCTCTTTATATCATTGGCGCAAGATTTGGGTCGTTAGAATAGGTAACTCAATTAACTTAGTTGAGTGTAGCTGTAATCTAAAATCACCCAAATTTCTTCTAAGTTACATAAGTAAATCGATGTCATTATAATTAGAATCAAAGCATGTTACTTTGTATCAAAGGATTATAATTAAGTTATTCTTATAATCTTGAATGGGCCGAACTTTAATTAATAAAATCTCGTGTTTAAGATTAGTATGGATAAAATTATGTTGTGTGATTCCTAAATTTTTACTCAACAATGACCTCATTAAATTTGAGAATATTAGAATAAAAGTCAAAATGAATAGTCAGTTACAAGAATGAATAAGCGGTTACAATAAAGATTAAATGACTCAAATAAATATAGATAAAATGGGAAAAAAAAAAACCAACACTCAGAACAAATAAATATTGTAACTCCCAATTAGTAAAAACTAGTTCGTAGCTGCCAATAATAAATGAGCACACGAATTTGAATAACCACAACATGTATTTTTCTTGGAATAGTATTATAGGAGACCAGTGGTGCTCAGCACCACAATGATGTGTCAATTTATTACTGGATAATCATAATTATAATTCAGGTGGAATTCAAGTGAGACCCAGTTTATTAGTTAAATTATTCAGTGACAAACAGACATGTTATTGTGATGTTGAACGCTACTGGTGCCTTATAGTATTGCTCTTTTTCTTGTGTTCCTTAAAGATGTTAGTAATATTTCGGTTAACTTTGTCCTACTTATGATATGGCATAATAGAATAAATAGAAATAAAATGCACAAAAAAAAACAAAAAAGAAAAAACCCCAACGGTCAGAACAAATATATATTGTAACTCCCAATTAGTAAAAACTAGTTTGTAACTGCCAATAATAAATGAGCACACAAATTTGAGTAACTACAGCATGTGTTTTTCTCGTGTTACTTTAGGATACGTTTATTAATATTTCGGTTAACTTTATCCTTGGCTACTTATGATACGACATAATAGAAGTCATGTTCTGCTGCATTACATAGTTTAGGGCAGGCCGAATCTATTATTGCGTCGCGCTCAAACACATCAAAAAGAAGGGTAGATATGTGAAGAGGAGAAAGCAGTAGATTCGCAAAGAACATTCCAACTAAGGACAATCCTTTCTCACTCAACTCCAAATATATTAAGAAAAATGAAAAGTAAGTTCATACAAAGCAACAGACTCAGTTGGACACAAAATCATCAAAAGAAAACACTCAAACACACGAAGGATTCCATATAGGCATGCCAAGACATTCCTGTGGGAAAAACCTCCAGTAATACCTCATTAAAACCCCACTTGAGAAAAACCCAGTAGGAAAAAACTCAAACAGGGAAAAAGAGTACATTACTTTACACACAATCAACAAGACAATAATACAAACGGACAGGAAGAAAAGATAGTTTTATATTTCTTATATATATATATATTTATTTATTTATACCATTGTGACCGAAAAGATATATTAAACATCAGTAGCTTTGATAGGGTTTGTCGAATATCTTTTTCCACCATCCGCAAACACATCGTTAACGAATTTGTAATGATCAATGGGTTCATATCTCAAGGGATATTTCTCGTCCACCATCTCTTGGGGAACATGCAGCAGTCCTTTGATAAATGAATTAAATCCAAACGAGTATCTAACTTTGCGCTCTTCCAACATCACTCTATGCACACAAGCACGTGCCCTACCATTGCTCCATGCCTGATTCAATATATAATTAACAAAACAAAATTAAAATTCACAAACCATTTAACTTAAAAATACTATGAAAGTCATTAATCTTGGAATATTTTACCTTTACAAACATAAATTTTTTGAGTAAGGAGATTTTATGAACTAAAAGTACTTACTAAATACAAGTTGTAGTTAAAATTATTTCCGTGTTGTTAGAATCAGACTGGCCCAAAGTACGATAGTTATTAACAAACGTACGACGTACGTACCAGGAATGGGTCGCCTGCCATGAACAGAAAAGATGAGAGATTGGGTTTTATGTCAATGTACTGATCATCCTTCGTTTTAACTTGCAGGCCCTTGACTTGATGTTGGTGAAGAACGGTTATGAAGCTCACATCTGTGTGAGTTGGCAGTCCCTCTTCGGCTTGGTTCGCCTGCGGTGCATTGTATCTGAATAACCGAAGACGAAATACAGTTGATTCCACGTTAGACTCGTGGAGCCTTCCTACTCCGAAGGAGTCAAAGACGATTCGCGCTGCCCTTTGATACAGCTCTTCCACCGGCTTTGAGAAGGAACGAACACTTTCACTATATCATAATCAAACAAATCCAAAGTCAAGTGAAGCATGTAATTAAGCAACTTACATAAATGAAGTAAAGAACATTGAAGAGTTTATTATGCATGGGCCAGAATCTACCGAAAATTGTCATTTCCCATAGGCCACATGATTTTAGTGAACGATTCTGCTCCTTCAAATGTGGATGGTTCATCTAATACCAAGGATTCATACATAGAAAGATTAAAGTTTTGGCCAACGTAATTTGGTCCTGGAATTTCGCTGGTTTTCTGAATTTTTGTTTCGGTTGGAAGATCAAACAACTCTTGAGCTGCAAGAAAAGCTGAGTCGTAAACTTGAGTTGGAATTTTATCATAAACAGCTTGGAAACAGCCATACTCTTCTAGCCCATAACGGACTTGTTTGCACGCCAATGCCCATGAATCAGATCCAGGCTTCAAGTTTTCCTCATTGCTGAAATCTACGGTAGGAATCTTATGATCTGTTTGAGATCCCATTATCCTACAATGAAATTATAAAGAGGAAAAAAAAAAAGAAAAAAACATTAAGCATAATCCAAATAATGGTCTTGGAGAAACAAACAAAAGTTTAACACTCCATTCACGTACGTTGATGGTCCTAAAAGGAAACAGTATTATAAAAATGTATAAATTATATAGAGAAACATTGAGATTTTTAATTTTTGAGATGCAACTATTAAAGGATGAAATAAGTGCGAATTTAGAGTGGACTTGTCCTTTACCTATTTTGTAAGCATTTTGTGTTGTAGTACTTTTACAAGACTCAAATAATGTAGCGGTCTTCAACAGTAGTTGACACAACTTGAAAAGTTTTTTCACCTTATATGGTTTGTTGTGTTTTTTAAAAGCTTCAAACCTCACCTATGCAGTTAGATGTACGGTTTGAAGAAAAATTTTCACGGTCCAAACCACAATATATTTGGTATGATATTTTTGAGTACATTTTTGTTACTTTTTCAAATTTTGATTTAAAATTTTTAATTTTATATTTTCGTAATTGGCATGTAATTAATTTTGTTCTTAGGAAATAATTATGGTAAAGAAATTCAAAAATTTCAATTAGTTAAATTTGTCAAACTTGGGCTTTATTTACCAAGATCAAGTCTAAAGCCTATTACTCAGACTACCTGAACCATATTACACTACAAATGTAGATGTGGTTCTGTTTGGCTTCTCTTGATCGTTTCAAACCACAAAATTTTGGAAATAAAACAAACCATATGTGCAGTTTAGCCCATTAATTAAAGGTAAAATCAGTCAGATCGTACTGCGAACACCCCTACTCAAAGGGAAAACATAAGTGAGATCTACCTCATTCGGAGAGTACTCAATGACTAAGATTATCCCAACTTATCAAATTTTTCATCAAAATAAGTCGTAAAAAACAAATATTTTGTGAAAATTTTCATTCTTAGTGAATTTAAAGTAAATAAATTGAAAGAGATAAGACTAACTAGCAAAAGTGACAATAAATTTAAATTGAATAAATAAATGTATTAAAAATGACATAATTATTACTAATAAAAACCAAATTCTAAATGCAAAATATATATAGAAAAAGAGAAATATTATAAATTTAATAATAAATATTACCTATATGCTGAAGCACCACAAAAACCACCAAAGAAACTCAAACTACAAGTCCCTATATGGAAAAATAAGTAGGAGAATCATCTTATTTATATGATAAAAAGCCCCAAACTTTTCTACTCACATGATGTGGGACTCCCATAAATGAGCGAAAACTAACATTTGTTTACCAAAAATTTAAAAGGGAAGTTCTAAAGGTAATAAGGATATAGTTCTTATCGAAGATTAGCTAACCAAAAGGAGGGTATATTAGGTTTTAAAAATTTTATAAAATTTTTAAATTAAATAACTAAAATATGCAAATAATAAATGAAGCGAGTGAAGATAGTAAATAGATAAGCACAATCTTGAAGTTAATAAATTAAAGAGGTAGAAATAGAGAGATTGCAAATATTATTTTTTATGAGATTCGATAAATACGACAGCTTGTTTACGTTCCTAGCCCTCAGTAACTTATTTTGAGATTTCTACTATCGAATTAAAATTATAAACTTGACCGACCATTTTTACAATCGGAGTGAATTCTTTTTAAGTATACCCAAGTCTTTACAATGTCTTGATTCTGGCTCTATCATGCCTAATCACTGATTATTTAGACTCTGGTACCAACTTCACCTATATTGAGTTGTATATGACTCTAATACCAACCTCACCTATAACCAAGTTATTTATGACTCTAGTGTGAACCTCATCTCACAGATACAATTTTTGGGTGTAGATACACTCAACAAAGTTCTCTCTCTTCTTGATGTGTCTGATATCTTTTTCTATAATCTACCTTGAATATCTTGTGATGCTTTCAATCAAATTGCTAAGTTCTTAATCATATGTTTGTTGGCTTCAAAATATGAGTATAAAATTTGATACCTAAAAGATCAACAATAGTGCTATGTAGATACACTTTGTTTTAGCATTTATGTTATTACCTTCGAGTTTTAATAATTTCTAGATACATCATGTGAATTCCTAGTATATATACCTTCCTCTTGAATTCAAGCATGTACTTCTTCCCATGTTTTTTCTGCATTCTACCTTCTCATCATTTCTCTTAATAACAATCAAATTTTCGTTATCATTTCAAAGCTTTGAAAACTTCTTCAAATAATGTAAGTCCAAAAATATTAACTCTTGATTATAGTTTTTAGTATTCTAATCTACTTGGAATGGATTAACTCTATGAAAAAAGGATACACATATTACTTTTGACAGTTTAAAAAATCTTACTTACGATGTTTTCAGACAACTAAGATACATTATTTCCGAAAGTAATACATATGTTAGGTTATTGTTCATTGAAGGCGCTTTAGTCATTCAATAACTATTTTGCCTAATTTAACTAAAGGGTGACTTTATTGTCACTACTATCCTGTATATTTTTTTTTATTATTAAATCACTATTTTTGTTAAAATTAAAATTTTATGAAAATTTATTACACCCTAGTTATTCCTAACTAATCTTCTGCTTTATTTTGTTTTTACTTTTTCTACCCATTGTTCTCACACACCTTCTCTCATCTTATCTCTTTTCTTTGTCAACTTAATTACACGCCCAAAACTTTATGACGGAGTTTTTTCTCTTTCCTCTACTCTGCGATATTAGTCACTCCATTCCAAATGAATGGTTATATAATCGGTGTTTGAGTTGAAATGAATATATCGACGATAAAGTAAAAGATAATTTACAATAAAAATCTATAATCTTTAGCACGTTTGGCATTTAAATCCCCAACGTTCCAAAAGAGTTTCTGGTTAAATGAGCACGTGTTAGCCACATGACCTTTTTTTCTAAGGATATTTTATGGAAGAAAAAAACTAATAAAATCTTTCTGAGATTTTATCTCAAACTATTTCATTATTGTCTGGTTCAAAGTTAAACTATTCATTTTCCCAGTCAAAGAGTTTTCCATATTCGACTTTTTTTTTTCCTTCTTGTTAAAGATTTCTCGTCATCTATTTTTTGGGATTCTTGTTTTGTAAAACTATGGCAGTCAAATTAGATTCCTTAAGGATATTCGCTAGATCAATTTTTAAGAAATCCACATTGAGCATGTTGTTCTGTTGATGGCATATCTCCAACTTTGTCATGGTTGGTTCTTTAGCAATAACACAAAAGGAAAGACCCATGTTTGGATACATTAGAGAAGATCAAATCTGGAATCAAGTGGTTCAATTGCAACCAAGTCAAGCTTGCTAATGGTGAAGCTCTTGATATTGACTCGGTTATTCTTGCCATTGTTTACTATAGCAAATTAAGTTACTTTTCGGCTTTAGATGAGAACATGTTCTTAATAACTTCCTCTGTTTTTATTGTCAAAAACATGGAAAGCCAAGATTTTAGTTAATGTAAAAGGAGGGATAAGCTTCAGAAAGAGAGAATAAAAATTACACTTCTCATAAGCTATTGCTATATAGATACTTTTATTCATCTTACTTATCGCATTTTGGCTCCATTTTTAACAAGAACACGTGAAGCGGTGAAGATTTCTCCAAGAATCGATTCCCAGAGCACCATTCCCACATGCCTTGTAAGAGATAATTGGTCCTAATAAAAGTAATTAGTAACCCGTTTTCCTTAATTATTTAGTTAAAGTTATTAACACAAAATTACAAACAAATACTGCACATATTACCGAAAAAAGAAATATATACCCAGAAGACAAAGAAAAAGAAGAGAAAAAAAATAAAAGGCAAGACAACCATATTCAAAGACTAAGGTTCTTATATTAATATTTAATTTTCAATTTTTTTTAAACTTCTAAACGATTGGGTATTTTGTAAGCTGAAGATGACATGATTCTTATATATAGTTCTTTTACTATACTTAGCAATCAAGCTTAAATATTTCGTTGAATTTTGGTCAATCTGTGGGAATATAAACTCAGATTCCATAAAGAAAAAGATGAAAAAAAAAAAAGAAAATGGAAATATTTTGAACTGGAAAATAATGAAATAGTTTGAGATAAAATCTCAGACAGATTTACTTTATTTTTTCCATAAATTACCCCTAAATGAAGAGTCATGTGGCTTAGCATGTGTTCATTTAACTAGAAATGTAAACTGAATTAAGTCAGGGACCAATGGTTGCAACTGTTTTGGAAAGTTTAGGATTTAAATGCCAAGATTTAAAGGTTAAGGACCTAAATGCCAAAGATGTTAAAGATTAAGGTCTTTTTACTGCAAATTACCCTAACGTAAATAACAAATGAAGTGGCTGGGTCTTGAGATTCATTATTCTATCGAGAATACATGCTGTAATGCTAATATAATCAATAATAAGCCATGCAAACAACTAGCCAAAAAGATCCACCAAGCAATTGGTGAAAAAAAAAGGGAAAAAAAAGGAGAGTTGCAAAGGAAAGAAGATCGTGGACTGATGGATATGGAAGAAAAAAAAATTATGGAGAGGGAGCGAGTATGGATGCGTGTATAGAAATTGAAAGTATATATATAAAAGATTGAATTAAAGTTTAATTTAGGAATAATCAAAGGAATAAAAATAGTAATTATACTTTAAATTTCAAGCAAGATAGTAATTTTGAAATTAGTGCGGGGGAATTAATAAAATTTCTTTTATATATTTGTATTTAAAAAAATGAGTACTAATCATTAAAGAAAGACAAAACAAAGTGAAATATAAGACAAGAATACCTAATACCCTACCCTAAGTCTCGTATAGATTATAAGCATTTAAGTGGACTCATATTAAATATACATTAGAAAGATTATGAATATTTAAATGACAGTCTAAAAATTTAAAAATATTTTTAATTAGTATTTTTAGAGTGAGTTATAGTAGTACTTAATCCATTATTTATGGAGAAATTAGAAAAATATTTTTAGTTAGTATTTTTAGAGTGAGTTATAGTAGTACTTAATCCATTATTTATGGAGAAATTAGATAAAATTTGCATGAAAACATACTTCTTAATTTTAGATATATGCCCTCCTTAATAATTCTCTACGATGTATGCTTTTGGGTGATTAGAAATTTAGAAATATCAAAGTACCCTAAATGCTTTCCTCTATGCTTTTGGATATTTTGTCATCTTCCGGACCCTTTATTATTATTATTATTTTTTTCCTCTGGTTGTCTTCCTTACGTTTGTTCTTTGCTTCTCTCGATGCTTTTCCGGTATCTAGAAAACAAAAACAAATTATTCTAAAACTTGAGCCATCTAATAATCAAAATTAGGACATATTTTCTATTTGGGTCTCCATAAATATCTTTATGAAGAATACGTCAACACAAACTTGGAAAATACCATATTAACCCAACTCACTATCCAAATTCATAAAAATTCTTAACCTAGTAAGAACATATACGGGGCTCCTTCCTTTGGGTAAACTAAACCAAGAAACCCATTATGATAATACGACTAAAAGCCTAAAGTGACAGAAAGAAGGAACACAAAACGACGGGATCGAAAGAAAACCATCGAAATGCCACTGTTATCGACGTTGAAAAGCAGAGTCATCGGGAAGCCTTCGAAACGCCATGGAAGGGCCGTTTGAAATATTGTCGAAACTTGGTTGAAATATTATCAATCGAAATGTAGTCGAAGTTCTGCCGAAGAACCATCGAAATACAGCCATTCTCCACGTCGAAAAGTAGAGCTATCGGGTAGCCATTGAAATGGCATCGAACAACCGTCGAAAAATCATCAATCGAAAAGTTGTCGAAGTTCCTTCCGACGAAGCACCATCAAAATCTTTTGAAAATATTTAGAATCACCATTAAGACTTCGATGTTCTCGACAACTCCCTCATCGACTGGCGCATGTGTTCACCCTCTTAACTCTCGCCCCATGCATTATTCTTTTCGATGGTGTCTTCTTTGTCTCTACTTAAAACAAGAGCTTTGAGCGATTATGAGAATATGGGTAAGGTGAAGAGCTACTGAGATTGGGAAGCTTTGAACAACAGAGTCGAATAGAATTTTTCATTTCTTTTACAACGTTAAAATCCAGTTTCTTAATTTGTGGCTTCGGCTATGTCTGATCCAATGATTAACTGTCCTATAATGAGAGAGCAACGATGGAGAGAGAAGGAAACAAGAGAACATATTTTTTTTAAAGGGTATTTTAGTCCGTATGCATATTTTTCAGAAGTTTAATTTGTTTGGAATGCATATGCTTCAAATTTTACATGTTATTATTATGCATATTCATCCAAATCTTATGAAAAGACTATCAGGAGAGCTGTAGTCGTGGTAAATGTGTACCGTATCTATACTTATCTATCGATTTTGAAAATCATTCTTAGAAAGTAACTTATTATTTCTATTACCATGTTTAAGTTTAATATTTATCAGAAGTTTAATATTTACCAAATTAAGGAAATGACACCTGGAAAGTAATTTGATCTCAAAGTATATATTAACTCATTTTATACTATGTCGAAGTTTAATATTCATCAAATTAATAATATTGCTCACAGTATTCTTGAAAGTTTTGCAGTTCATTTTTTTCCCTACTGTTCATAATTTTTTCTAGTGTTCTCCAAACTCAAGAATCAAATAATTCTTTTTTTTTTTCTGGTATAATTGATATCATATCAAGGAGCATCAAAAATCACATCTGTGAATGTCCACCACCTCCCTTGCTCAACAACTCCCAGCAACGCAAATATTATCAATTAAAGAAAAAGAAACGAAAGTCATATAAGGTCATGACACCAAACACTGACTAAAAAAATCTAGTGGAAAAATTCTGGGGAAAAAAAAAAAAAAGAAGTACAAAACCTAAATGAAGTACAATGACATAGCTCGATAAAATGGTCTCAACACCATATATCTCCCGACTAATGTGATAATATTGATTCAAATCATTGGAATGTAAAGAGTACAACCAACAAGAAACATTAATTGTTCTCCATAGCTTTTGAAAGGTACTTTATCTAATATTTTAATACAAAACTCTTCAATATAGCATTATATATATATATATATATATGTATATATATTTTTATTGATCATGAAGGTCTGAGCAAAGATACTGAGCTGAGTAACATTGATAGTTGTTGGCTCTTATTCTCGAGTTTAGTGAAATAAAGTATGAGTTTATCGGTCATATTTTCCTTCTCCTTAAAGGAGTGCCAATTGTTCGCTCTCACTTTTCAACTAAATCCACTTGTAGTCCAGCAATACTTAATTCATGACAAAACATATCTTCAACATTAAAATGATCTTTTAGGTTTTTTTATGCTGTTCTTCGACGCGTTCATTCTCATTATTATATCAATTGGTACAATAGAAATGGTTAAATGTCTTTCTGCAAAATTATATCTTGTTATTGCTTGGTCTGGAAGCAAAACAAGCCGCCATATAATGTAGTGTCAATGCCTTCTTCAGTTGGAATATGTTTCTAGGATAACTATCTGTTGATGGAGGTTTTATCAACAATAAATTTTAAAAAAAATTAAGAGATGTGGCTTGTATGAATTGAGTTATTCATTAAAGCAAATAAAGAGAGAGGATTTTATAGTGGTTCAGCCCCAAAAAAGATGAGCTTAAGTCCACTATTCTTCACTATTTTATGGAGATTTACAAGCACTCAGTTACAATTGTCTCGTCTAGAAATCTCTCTCAAATCGGAAGTCAAGAGTTTTGAAATCAGAAAATCGGAATATTGGAAAATTAGAGTCCTTCCGTCTGAAACATCGAGTCCCCTTTATATAGGTGAGGATAACTCAATGTTTCTAATTATGAAAACAGGTAACTTATATAATCGGGTAATACAATTCGAGTAACAACATAATTAGATAACCACTCAAAACGGGTAACTGGTTGATCATAAATAGAGGACTTCTGTTTCCCTTTCCTTGCAGATTTCCTGTTTGACGAAGCATAGACTTGTCTCCCTTTTCTTTCGGAAGAGGTCGCCCACAACCTATGCAAAGAAGGTCGCACATAACTTATGCAAAAGAGGTCACACGACTACACAGAGGAGGTCATATATAACCTAAGCGGAAGAAGTCATACATAACTTACACAGAGGAGGTCGAACTTAACCCTTACCTATGCGACCTAACATAGGATTTTTGACTGCACAACAATTGCCTCCCAGCTCCATTAGTTCTTTACGATAAAATGGAGCTTCCTTTTAACATGCGATCTTAAAAAATGCGATATCATGACCTAAACTTAAGATCTTTGAAGAGACGAAGAGTCGCCAGATTTCAAATCCCATCTCTCAAGATTACGCGTATCTTTTTCTGACAGACGGAAACACGTGTAACCTTTTCTGAGAAAGATAGCAGAATTCGAGGAAGTCTAATGATACCAACCGTCATTTTTAAACAAAATCTTTTCAAATTTTAAACAATTCTGATTTTTTGGAAAGAATCAAATCCCGCGTAAAATTCGGCATTCAGATCTAAAAATCAAATTCCTTGATCTACGGCTGTGATTTAACGGTGCTTGGAGTATAAATATCAGAAACCAGTCTGCTCCTGTTTTATTTTACTGTTTCCATCTTCTCAGAAAATATGGAAGCTTCAGAGAACCCTAAAGCGCCGTTTCGTCCTTCAGCTCGCACAATCACAGTTTCTTCTCCGACGAAGTTCAAACTATCTCAAGTCTTCCGCTTCTGAAGAAAGGTTAGTTCATTTCTTCTCTTATTTCTTCTGTTCTTGAAAAAATAATCTCAATTTTTAGGAATAGAAACTCATCCCAAATTGAAGTGATATGAGAATTATTTTTCATTCCCCTCCTTCAGTCCATAGGGTAGACTTACTAGATAATAACCAGGAACGGACTTGTGAAAAGAATTTCTAGGGTCTGATACCCTATTTTATTTCCCAACGAACTGCTCGAACATTTATCTTCTGACGAACTGCTCGAATAATTTTTACGAATCCATAGACCTCTTAGGATTGAGCTTGCTTTTTAGTACAATCTTAGGATGAATACCCAAAGTGCTGGCATAGTGAGAATCCTCGATGCCTGAATCCCTGCGTATTTCTTTTCAGATGTCTAGTAGTGAGGAATTTAGGGAAGAAAATGCGTTTTCTGGAGAATCTGACTCGAGTGTGAGCTCCATTAACCTTGAAGACTATCTTGAGCCAGAACCCGAGATAGAAATAATAGGGGTCAGACAGAGTAGTCCTCGAATAGGCGATCTCCCCCAGGACTAGTGGCCCAGACATATCAGGGATTCCCATGCATTTTCATCTGGCTACCAATACGTAGAAGGGAATTGGTCATGTACCAATGTAAGGATGAGATGCACATCGAACAAACTCAGCAAAATTGCAAGCAGCTATAAGATCGCCATACCCCTTCGTCTAACTATGGAATTTAACCGACCACACACTCCCCCACATGGACTCGCTTCTTTCTCTGAGGCAGTCCTCAAGTGTGGCATGCATCTCCCACTCCATCCGTATATAAAATCGATCATTGATTACTATGGGGTCGTCCCTTTTCAATTGACCCCTAATACCTATAGATATATGGTAGGTTTGTATATACTGTACCATAAACTAGGTTTAGAAACCCCTTCACCTGAAGAATTCGCTTGGTTCTACCAAGTAAAATCAAATCCGTCAGATCTCGGCTTCTTCTATTCGAGCAAATGGTCGAACCAGGCAATAAAAACGATCTACGGGGTTCGCAACAACAGGGGAAAATGGAAAAATCCATTTTTCCATTTTGGCTATGTAGCTAACGGCTTCTTTCAGAATCCTGGTAGGTAGTCTTCCAATTTATCGCCTTGTTTCTATGTTTACTCTTATACTGATCGCATTCGAATGTCATCGCAGATAACAGGGATCGACCCGGACTCTCCAGGGAATAGCTCGCAAGGGTATATAAAATCAATGACCTTCCAATTGAGGAATATAATTGGAAGGTACTAGGTACTTCGAATAACCTGGTTGCTTGTGGTCTGCTTCCGAAGGGTGCCGCATTTCCAGACCCCCCGGTTCTCTCGTCTAAGCCATCGAGCTCGAAGAAGAAGCCAAGGAAAAGGACGGATTTAGGTGCCTCGTCTTCAAGAATTAGAAAACGAAAAGCACCAGCCACACCTCCACGCTCAAAACCTTCATCTCCAGAGACAGTGTCACCACCAGCTCCTCAACCAGCTCTACAAGAAGGTAATTACACGTTTATTCTAATTACCCTTATACTATATTTCCTTGCTCACTAACATATCTTTACAGAGATGGTCATTGGTAGCGGCTTGCGAGCACCACCTTCAACTCTCGGGCCCATGGCAAAAACCAAAACACCCGAGAGTACCCCGCCATCAAAAGGGAAGGAGAAGGTCGACAGCTCGAAGAAGAGAAAAGTTGCCTTCGAGGACTTCCCAGCAAGCTCGCCTCCACCACAACCTCAACCAACAAATCATCCTGAACCCCCCACCGAGGCTACCACTTCTTCGGAACCAACCTTGGCAGATAAGGGTGAAGAGCTCTTCGCACTCCTCAACCAATTACCAGAGAAGGCTGGTATGAGCGCAGCCTTTATTGATCGCTTCACATCTGAGGAAGGTTGGGAGCGGATGAAGCGACGTTCTACCAAGGTCGCTTTCGGATCTGCGATAAGGATGGTGGCCAATGTAAGCTTTTCTATCTTCTCCTCAAGTGTATTCTCCTGGTGTTAACACTTAGACTTTTTTTTTTAGACTACGGCTGCTGCTGTCCTGATGCACGACCCGGTTCTCGAATGCTTGGAGAAGGCTGAAAAAGTTGATGAGATAACGTAAGTGTTCGAGAACTCGGAGAAGGCTCGAGAGAAGGATAGAACGGCCTTCAACTTGGAAAAGCAGCAGATGCTCAAGGACCTGGCCAGGAGAGACTCGCCAAGGAGAATCTCGAGGAGAAAGTCAAAGAGCTCGAGAAGGTCATTTCTGAGCATTCGGATCGCATGAGGGAAGTGACCATGGAGGCAGTTCACAAAGCTATCGAGGAGTTCAAGGCGACCGAGGTCAAAGAACTTGAAGATAAAGCTAGTGATATCGCCTCGTCGACTATCATCTTCAACATTTTCTGCAAGCATCCGGATTTTGACTTCTCCATCCTTGGCGAGGACGTGGTCGAACTCGTGCAAAGCTGGAGGGAGGATACCACCAAGACTGGGGATGGCGGCGCGAGCCCTTCTACATAACTCCTTTCTTTTTGTTTTTTTTTTTTTAAGAACAATGCGGGCTTTGTCCCCCTTCTTTTCTGTGCATGTACGGATAACTTTCTTTTAATAAATATTATTTTTCCTTATATGCTCCTGCAAAACAATGAAAACACAACAATAATTTTAACTAAGTAGTCAATCATAGGTGATTGATCAGTACACTTTTAGCGATTTGAATCCGACTAACTTAAAACGAGTTTTAAGCATTAGGATAGGTTAGGTCGCTTAAGAAAACAGTCAATATGAGTGATGCAAACTCTAACTGTATTTCAAAAGTTCCATGTCAAAATAAAATATAGCAATATATCACTTCGAACAATGAACGTTTTGCTTAGTTACTTTTCTGTTCGAGGAGGGAAATTGCGTAATACGACATGCTGAGGCATGAAGCGAGGAGAAAATCCTAGGATTTTAAGGAAATTCAGATACTTCGACGATCTAAAACCCCTGTCTCCTCTGAATGGACGTTTGCATAGTCCCTTAGGAAACCAGTAGGAGATAACATTCTGATCCTACTGCCCCCCGAGTTTTATGGTGTCCAAAAACTACCATAAAACTATAAAAGAAGATCGGAAACGAATTGAAGTAATAGCCGAAGAAGTATTATTGACGAATATTAATGAAGAAGATACAGTAGGCTGTTGGAGATAACATGAAGATTTATTGATAATAACGACGAAGTTATTCTGCATTCCAGGCATACTCGATCTTTTGTCCACCGATACGAGCTAGGTTATATGTCCCAGGTCGAATGACGTTATCAATAACATAAAGTCCTTCCCAAGAAAGTCCAAATACACCAGCACCGTGTTCTCTATTATTAGGTAGAACTCGTCGAAGGACAAGATCTCCAACTTCAAAATGTCTACCTTTGACTTTGGAATTATAATATCGAGCAGTGCATCGTTGATATGATGTAATTCGGAGCTGAGATTTGTTCACGACGCTCTTCTAAAAGATCGAGTTCAATTCTCAGCAATACATCATTCTGATTTTGCTCATAAACAGATCGCCGCAGGGAGCCCGCACCAATTTCAACAGGGATCATCGCTTCACATCCATAAGCCAAAGAGAATGGACTCTCTCCAGTAGTGGTTCGTTGTGTGGTGCGATAAGCCCATAAAACTTCTGGAAGTACTTCTGGCCAAGCTCCTTTATGCTCCTCCAGTTTTGTCTTTATATTCTGCTTGAGTATTTTGTTTATCGCTTCAAACTGCCCATTGGCTTGCGGATGAACAACAGCGGAGAAACTCTTTTTGATGCCCAAGTTATTATAGAAGTCACGGAATTCGTAACAGTCGAATTGCTTTCCATTATCAGAAATTATGGTATGTGGTATACCATAATGACAGATTATAGATTTGTAAACAAAATCTATCATTTTTTTTGCGGAGATGGTGCTCAAGGCCTCGGCTTCCGTCCATTTTGTAAAATAATCGACTGCGACCACCGCATACTTCAAACCACCTCGCGTTAATGGCAGCATCCCGATAATATCAATTCCCTATACAGCAAATGGCCATGGACTAGTCATTGAAGTTAAAGGAACATGTGGTTTTCTAGGAATGGTTGCAAATCGTTGACATTTGTCACATCTCCTAGAAAACTCCAATGTATCTTTCTTCATGGTTGGCCAAAAGTACCCTTGTCGAAGAATTTTGTTTGCAAGCGCTTGCCCCCCAGAATGATTTCCATATATTTCTTCGTGAATTTCCCTCATAATATAACGTGCTTTTTCATCATTGACGCACAACAATAATGGCGAGCTGAAACTCCTTCGATAAAGCTTTCCATCCTGGATGATATAACGAGCTGCTTTCATGCGAAGCCGCTTTGCATCGTCTTTATTCTCAGGGAGATCACCATTTTGTATATATCGCATTATGGGATCCATCCACGACGGTTCTTCATCAACTAGCATAATTACTTGGGGTTTGACCTCGATGCTTGGTGATATAAGAAATTCAACGGGAACTACCTTCAACAATTCTGCATCTTTCGTCGAGGCGAGCTTAGTGAGCGCATCTGCCCGAGTATTTTTAATGCGAGGAAGAAGCTGAATGTCATAAGTGTCGAACGTTAAGAACAACTGCTGCACCTTCTCCAAATAGGTTATCATTCTTTCTCCTCTCGCTTGATAATCACCCTTAACCTGACAGACGACCAGCTGGGAGTCGCTGTACACCTCTTTCGAACTTCATTTCCTGTGCGAGTTTTAGCCCAACTATTAGTGCTTTGTATTCGGCCTCATTATTCGACGCTGGGAATTTGAAGCGAAGCGCATAATGAATGTTGTGCCCTTCAGGACTGATTAAAACTTTGCCCACACCTGCTCCATTTTCATTCGATGACCCGTCAACATAAAGCTTCCACAACTTTGATGTATCTGAGGTGGGTTTCTCGAGTACTCTCGTGGGAAGATCGACGTCGTATGTAAATTCTGCAATAAAATCTGTGAGGGCCTGACCCTTTATAGCAGTGCGAGGTTGAAAATTGATGTCGAATTGACTCAATTCAATGGCCCACTTAAGCAGCCTTCCTGACGTCTCAAGTTTCTGTAGGACCTATTTCAGTGGGAAATTCGTGAAAACCCGGATGGAGTGAGCATGGAAGTAAGGTCGAAGCTTTCTTGATGCAATGGCGAGTGCCAGCGCCAATTTTTCCGTCTCTAGATATCTGGTTTCAGCATCAAGTAATCTTTTACTTACATAATACACAGATCGCTGAATATTTGCCTCCTCGCGAATTAATGCGGCACTCGTCGCATACTTAGAAACAGCGAGATATAGGCATAATTCTTCTCCCGGATTTGGCTTGGACAAGAGTGGAGGAGAACCCAAGTGTTTTTTCAATTCTTGGAATGCCTGCTTGCATTTGTCCGTCCACTCGAACCTTTTTGATCCCTTTAACACCTCAAAGAAAGGTTGGCATTTATCGGTTGATCTGGATACAAACCGACTCAGAGCAGCTACTCTTCCTGCTAGGCTTTGCACATCCTTGTGTTTACGAGGAGATTGCATATCAATCAACGCTTTTATCTTCTGAGGATTTGCTTCGATTCCTCGCTGATTGACCATAAAACCCAGAAATTTTCCAGATCCTACTCCGAATGCACACTTCTGAGGATTTAGCTTCATCTGGTATCTCCAGAGGATTTTGAACATCTCATCAAGGTGCTTGATGTGATCTTCGGCTTTCTCCGATTTGACTAGCATGTCATCGGCNTTTCAGTGGGAAATTCGTGAAAACCCGGATGGAGTGAGCATGGAAGTAAGGTCGAAGCTTTCTTGATGCAATGGCGAGTGCCAGCGCCAATTTTTCCGTCTCTAGATATCTGGTTTCAGCATCAAGTAATCTTTTACTTACATAATACACAGATCGCTAAATATTTGCCTCCTCGCGAATTAATGCGGCACTCGTCGCATACTTAGAAACAGCGAGATATAGGCATAATTCTTCTCCCGGATTTGGCTTGGACAAGAGTGGAGGAGAACCCAAGTGTTTTTTCAATTCTTGGAATGCCTGCTTGCATTTGTCCGTCCACTCGAACCTTTTTGATCCCTTTAACACCTCAAAGAAAGGTTGGCATTTATCAGTTGATCTGGATACAAACCGACTCAGAGCAGCTACTCTTCCTGCTAGGCTTTGCACATCCTTGTGTTTACGAGGAGATTGCATATCAATCAACGCTTTTATCTTCTGAGGATTTGCTTCGATTCCTCGCTGATTGACCATAAAACCCAGAAATTTTCCAGATCCTACTCCGAATGCACACTTCTGAGGATTTAGCTTCATCTGGTATCTCCAGAGGATTTTGAACATCTCATCAAGGTGCTTGATGTGATCTTCGGCTTTCTCCGATTTGACTAGCATGTCATCGGCATATACCTCCAGTGTCTTGCCAATTTGCTTTGCAAACATCATATTGACAAGACGTTGGTAAGTTGCTCCCGTGTTGATGAGTCCGAAGGGCATCTTTTTATAATAGTATAACCCTCGATCAGTGATGAACGAGGTATGTTCCTCATCTAGCTCGTACATGGGGATTTGGTTATATCCTGAATAGGCGTCCATGAAACTTAAAAGTTCATGCCCCGACGTCGCATCTACAAGCTGGTCAATTCTTGGAAGAGGGAAGCTATCCTTCGGACATGCTTTGTTGAGATCGGTGAAATCAATACACGTTCTCCACTTCCCATTAGGTTTTTTCACCAAAACTGGGTTTGCAAGCCAGTCAGGATAGAAAGACTCTCTTATGAACCCGATTTCGAGCAGCTTCTCCACCTCTTCTTTTAACGCGACGTAGCGTTCTAGATTCATGGCCCTTCTTTTCTGTCGTACAGGCTTCTTTGTCGGATCTATGTTAAGACGGTGGGATATGATCCTTGAATCAATCCCTACCATATCCGAATGTTGCTATGCAAAGACATCCAAATTAGACTTCAGAAAAGTGACCAATGAAACTCGCACAGGTTTTTGAACCTCCGTTCCAATCTTTAAAGTCCTAGAAGACAGATCGAATGATAAATCCTCCAGATCTTCAATGGGTCAATTTCTGACCTCTTCGCCTATTTCTCGAGGATTGAAGTCTTCGCTGGTCGTTTCGATTGACGCTTTCACTGATGGCTCGACTGACGCTTTATCTGACGATCCGACTGGAGCTTCGTTCACTGCCTTGGCTGACACTTTGTCAACTGCCACGACTGACGCTTTGTCCGCTGCCACGACTGACGCTTTATCCGCTGCCACGACTGACGCTTTGTCCGCTGCCACGACTGACGATTTATCCGCTGCCACGAATGACGCTTTGTCCGCTGCCACGACTGACGCTTTCTCCGACAGGTGGACCATCATTGTGCGAGATGTCGCATCCTTTGCTACAAGTTTTAGCGAGTTGTTATAACATGTTCTCACATCATATTGATTTCCTCGCACCTCGCCTACCCCGTGTTGGGTCGGGAACTTCATTGTTAGATGGTAGATCGAGGTGACGGCTCAAAGTTCCCTTAATGTCGGTCTTCCTAGCACAGCATTAAAGGCAGAGGGGCAATCTACCACCAAAAACTGGGTCATTATTGATGAAACCCTTGGATAGGTCCCAACACTGACCATCAGTTCAATCATGCCCATAGGCATCAGGCTGTCACCAGTAAAACCATAGAGTGGAGTGGTGGCAAGCTTCAGGTCGCTCTCATTCAACCCTATCTTCTTAAAGGC
>JXTB01000045.1:99156-217604 GCA_002914805.1 Parasponia andersonii
GCTGATTCTCATTCGTCTGTTCATTATTCCTTTTGTTTTTCTTATTACCATTTTTGTTGGTAATGACCGCATCTTTAGCTGCATCTGTCTTTCCTTCTTTTTTAGTCTTTTGAAGATTCTCGTGCGAAGATTCTAACCTCAGATACCGACCAACTCTTTGGTAAAAGTCTTCAAGAGTTCTACACTCTCGCTCAAGTAATTCCTCCCAGAGTTTAGTTTCTGGTCGCACCCCAGCCATCATAAGAGTTAGAAATCCTCCTTCAGGTGGGTTGTTGACCTTTGCTAACTCTGAGGTGAATCGATTGAGATAAGACCGTAGAGTCTCCTCTGGACCTTGTCGGATCGCAGACAAACTAACAAGTGGAACAGTGAAATTCTTTGCAGCCTGAAACTGTCTCAAGAATTCCGTCTGTAATTGTTGCCAGGATGAGATCGAGCCAGATTTGATTCCTCGAAACCACTTCTTTGCTGCTCCCGAGAGAGTTACAGCAAAACATCTGCAACGTGCATGATCATTGACACGATGTAATTCCATTAAGTCACTGAAGTGATCCATATGGTCCTGTGGATCAGTTTTCCCATCGAAAGTGTTAATGGTGGGAAATCTGAATCCAGTGGGAAGGGCTGCAGCTCAAACCTCCTCGCTGAATGGCGACTGACGATACCCATCAGCGAGCTCATCGTCCCAACCAGCAAGTGCGTCTAATGCGATCCTTAGATTGTGAACATCGACGTTCAGAGGGAAAGCATCATCCCTCACTGGCAGCACAGGTGGCCTTCGTTCGTTATCCTGATGCATGGCGGGTTGGTCAGGTAGAGTTTTCTGCGATCTGTGAGAGGAATCCAGTGAAATAGTGCGACGAGACCGACTTTGGTTATTGTGATGCGATACGGATCGATCATGACTACGTCGTCGCTCCAAATACTATCTTAGGTCTGCAGGATCTTGTCTCGACTCCCTGCTGATTCTTTCGAAGACGCTTCTCGATGGTCGTCCTTGTTCGCCGCTCAAGCGATATTGACTATTAGTGGATTTACGAGAAGGTTGTACACGATCACGGTTCGTACTTGAACTCTCCGTACCAGATTCTGGAGGCAAGTTTGCGACCTTGCCTTTCCCTTTGGAGATGCGATCTTCATGATGCTCTTGCTGAGTTCTTGGCTGGCCGCGTCTTCTCGTCTCTAAGATCTGTATTTCTTTCTCAGGTAATTGAGCAGGACATTCTTTGGGACGTTCGTGTTGTGGTGGGGTCACCATCTGCCCTTCAGCAAGTTGTCACAGGGTGTCATTGATCTGGTTAGTGACTTGCTGAAGGTTCATCAGTGTCTCCTCCATACGATCCTGTCTCTGGGAAAGGTTTTCTGTTGCAGTCATAGCAGGCTGATCCGGAGTAGGGTCTGCCTGTGTAGCAGCAGTACTTTGAGGTTGGTTTTGGCTAGCTCAGGTAACTTTGGTAGTGTTTCTAGTGTTTGCCATTATTAAAAAAGTGGAATTTGACAAGCTTTTCCACTAGAATAGCCCTCTTTCTAGCGCCAATTGTTGATGGAGGTTTTATCAACAATAAATTTTAGAAAAAATTAAGAGATGTGGCTTGTGTGAATTAGGTTATTCATTAAAGCAAATAAAGAGAGAGGATTTTATAGTGGTTCAGCCCCAAAAAAGATGAGCTTACGTCCACTGTTCTTCACTATTTATGGAGAATTACTAGCACTCAGTTACAATTGTCTCGTCTGAAAATCTCTCTCAAATCGGAAGTCAAGAGTTTTGAAATCAGAAAATCGGAATATTGGAAAATTAGAGTCCCCCCGTTTGAAACATCGAGTCCCCTTTATATAGGTGAGGATAACCCAATGTTCCTAATTATGAAAACGGGTAACTTATACAATCGGGTATTACAATTCGAGTAACAACATAATTGGATAACCACTCAAAACGGGTAACAGGTTTATCATAAATAGAGGACTTCTATTTCCCTTTCCTTGCAGGTTTCCTGTTTGACGAAGCATAGACTTGTCTCCCTTTTCTTTCGGAAGAGGTCGCCCACAATCTATACAAAGAAGGTCGCATATAACTTATGCAAAAGAGGTCACACAACTACACGGAGGAGGTCGCATATAACTTAAGCGGAAGAGGTCGCACATAACTTACACGGCGGAGGTCGAACTTAACCCTTACCTATGCGACCTAACATAGGATTTTTGACCGCACAACACTATCATATTGTTGAATACTATGGAATGGAGGCACGCTAAAGGCTAGCTCTGAAATGCTCCTTGTTTTAAGAATCCCTTTAGAATTAAAAAAAAAAAAAAGATAAATAAATAAAACGTGAGGAAAAAAGGAGCAATATCAGAAATTGAACAAAAATAGAAGTTAGTTCTCAAGTATAAAAGAAAAATATAAAATCAAGTTTAGGTGCTTGAATTTTAACTTAGATTACTAAGCAGAAAATATAATTGTTGGTATAAAAAGCTGAATTTTACAGGGGTATAATAATAATAATACTAAAATATAATATTTTATATAAGTGATGGAACTATTTTCTTTTAAATACTACCAAATATCTCTCTCTTTCTTTTTCTTTTTCCCTTTCTCTTTCTTCTTCTTCTTCATAAACTTCAACAAAAAATCAGTCACTACCATAGACATAGATGGCAAGCCAAGCCTCCTCGTACTGGCATCGACCCTCCTCAGCTGCTAGTTTCAAACAAATCAGCTTACTGATAAACTGATTTCTGAGTTTTTGGCCATTTTACAAATTAGTTTGTGGCATTTATACAATTATTTTTGGAGGAGACCGAATTATGAATAAATATAGTGATGTTGTCTTGAAAGGTTGTTCGGTTTAAGAGGAATCGTGAATTGAAAAATATGATATTTTTCTAATTCAGAATAAAAAGTGATATATTTGAAAAACTAAATAGTATTGGATTAAAATTTGTTATTATTCAAATTGGGCCTTGGGTTGGGCTTCGAAAGGTGTTATTTTCGAAATATTTATGTGAAAATTATATTTTTACAAATAATTAACAAAGTTGATATTTTTTCAAATATTTTCAAAAAATGGTATTTATGTAAATATTCAGCAAAGTTATTTTTTTTTTCTAAATACTTTGAAAAAAGTAGACATTTTTTAAATTAATTTAAGAAAGAAACATTTTTGTAATTTTCGGATTTAAAGCTCGTTTAAGGTTTGAGACCTCAAAACTGAATTCTAACTTCAAATTTGAATTAATTGAGATCAAAAAACGAGTTTTGATATATAACATTGATCTGTTTTGATGTGGCATGAATTTCGATACTTATTAATAGTGTCGTTTTATGTGCAACAGGCTAGGTCTTGGCTCGGGACCCAAATTTAGCAAATTATATTTCTAACGTAGCATTTTTGGACATTAGGAATTCAGTAGTGATCTTCGTTTCTTAATTTGAGGTCCTGCTAGAAAAGTAATTTTTTAAAGTGAGTTTACTAGAATCTCGAAACGACCGTCTGAGCACTTAAGTAAACAACAAGAGATTTTTCTAGCATTGTTAGCTTAGTATAATTATCATCTCGAGGTAAGAGTTCAATTACTTGGTTTTATACTTATTTTGATTTATAATTACATTATAATTGATTTGTGAAAAATCGTGATTTATGCGATTGTTTAATAAATTATGGAAACATATTAGATTATATTGGGATTAGACTGTTTGGATTTTTATAAATATTTTTAAATTGTGATTATAGCGTAAAATAACAATTTATTGCCTATATTATAGTAAATCCCAGAATAATGCTAAGTGGGATTTTAAGACATGATTTGATTAATTCTTTGATGCATGATTATTATGAACTGTTACATGTTGTATATACCATAAAATTACATACTTGAGCACAATTATCGCATCACAGTAGTTTAGATCATTGGTGAGTTGCTTTAGCACTAGGTGAAAGACCTAGAACTCTGCTTAGATTTTTGGCTAATACACCTCCGAGTAGTATCAAGATACTGGATACTTTTGATAAAGGGTATTACAGGGCCGTGATTGAAGGATGCGAGCTCACTCATTTATATTGGTTGATATACGATATGTATAATCATGTGTTTCTAGTTTTTGTTTTGAATATGTGATTATTCTGAGAATCAATTATTTTATAAACTTAGTTTATAAATAGATTTTGGAAAATGTATTAACCATGTAGGTTTGGTAAAAATTTTATTCATTCAAAAAAGTAATTAAATTTCTACTGAGCATGTGAATACTCACTCCCCTACTTCTTCTACTTTCAGGTTTTAGTTTATTTGAGATAGTCATCCTGATGGTCAAACAAGCTGCGTAACATATACTTACATTCCTACTCTTATTCCCTAGTGGGTGTCTATATTCTGTTAACTTTAATTTCTTATTCAATTATTTAGCCAAAATTAATAAATTTACTAACTGAATATATTAGGATGGTTTTATTACAAATTTAAGTACTTAAAATTACAAGTAATTTTATGGAACTTATTTTGGATATTGAATTAAATATTTTAGTTAAACTCCATTTACCAAATTTTATAATTTATTATTGAGTTTTCAAGTGAATCAATTAGAAACTTTCCTAAAATTTAATAGATATTTTTCTTAAGTAATTAAAACTATTAAAAGTTTTAATGGTTGTGGAATTTATTATTGTTTTAAGGACCAAAATAAAATTATTTAATACTTGGTTTCTCCTTAATTTTTTAAAAATAATATTTAATTATTCTTTCACCTAAAAGTACTAAAAATCACGGTTTTGAATTTCTAGTCGTGATAGTTTGAGTGCTAATTAAATAAGATGCAAGCAGATTAGAAAAGACAATGTTAACTATGCCTCGTTGCAAAGATGGGAACATCCTCTATGCACATAAAATTCTCATTCCCAACTAATGATAAACCTAACAATTCAATACAACAACCATAAAATAAAATATAAAAGCCTTTTACGTAAGAGGAAAAGTAAAAATTTATAAGGAAATATACGACCCCATTTGGTTCACCTATTTAAATAGGTATATTTAAATAAAAATTATATAATATATTTTAATTAGAATAAGAGAAATTTGAACTAAAATAAAGCGAGATGAGTTATAATTGGAATGTGAGATACTAGAATGGACTATTCGAAAATAACCTCTAGGCTTCGTTCTCATTTTAAGAACAAAAAATCTATTTCAATGATTTTTTTAAAGAATGTATCATTCGAATGAAAAAACTAAATTTTATTAAAATAAGTACTCATTCCAATATACCATTTGAATGAAAAAAAACTGTAGTTGTTGAAACAAACACTCATTTTAATGAGTAACTCATTTGAATGGGATAGAATTAGTTGACCAAACAAGGCCTAGAAAGTACATAATATATCTATGAAAAGCGCTAGCATAAGGAATACAGAGTTACCACTTCTATTTTGTCAAATATTTAGCTCAGATTGAGAATACATGTGCAACCTCACCCTGATTACTTCTACTTCATGAAGTATGCTGTGAATGCTTTTGACAGTTACATATACTAATTCGTAAATAATGATTATAACAGACAAATTAAGACAATAATATCCTAGCAACAAATTCCATAAGAAAATTGCAGATTCTATGATAAAACATGGAAAAATTGCAGATTTTATGATAAAAACTTAAAATTTGGAGAGGATTCGGAAATGGTAAATATGGTATATTTAGTTTCTAAAAACAAATTGGAGAATGACATTATTTATAAGAGATCAAGGCCCAAAAATTATTACTCACACAATATAGGACCTGTCAAATAGTGAACACTAGATTTTGTTTACAAAAAAGTCAAAAAGGAAACTTCTAGAGGCCGCAATGCTGTGTACCTATAATTTCTTTTTGCATTTATGTTAAAACCTGAGATTACATTATGTAAATTCGTAATATGTCTTCCTCTTGAATTCAAACAACTTCCTATATCTCTTTATTGTATCCTACCTTTTCATCAGTTCCCTTCATTCAAAATTGAATTTCATTGTCATTTTAAAGTTCTGAAAATTCCGTTGAAACAAGGTAAGTCTGACAAAATCCACTAGCATTTATAGTTTTTACGATTAATGTATTTGGAATAGATTGACTATGTAAAACGCATACATGTATTTCTTGAATATTTCTTGAACAACAAGATAGACTATTCCACGAAGTAATGAAACGTTTGAAGCTATTGTTCATTAAAGGTACCTTGGAAATTCCATAACTAACTATTTTGCCCAATTTAACTGAAATGGAAGGGGATATTTGATTGGTAGTTATTTTAAAGGGGACCAAAACAAAAATCTAATTTTCAAGGGCTCTATAATATTTTCTAGAAAAATGGGTTTGTATCATAGATGAGCCATACACATAGTTAGTTGTTATTTTTTTTAAAATGATATATTTGTGAGGCCCGTTCTTAGATCATGTACCACGTGGTCAATTAAGTGGCAGAGCAGGTCATAAGAAGGGTACGCTATCCGACGCATGTCCAGAGTAACCATTTAAAAGCCACGCGAATCACACATGATACCGCATAGGCCCATGAGCTGTCCGAGGCCAGGGCCGAATCCATCCCAGACCCTGGACGGTTTGGCCCAATTCAATTCTTGCCTCGACGGCTGAGGGTCAAAAGCCTCGAGGGTCTTCCGCCAGAAGACCACGGGAGGCAACGTGCTGCTCCAGACCCAGACAAGGCATTTAATGCCATCCTGGGTAGGTGCGCACATTGGACAAACTGCCCTGACAGAACGACGGTTTGTCAAAGTCTCGCCCCCAACAGGCTCGAGTCGTAGGGGACGGCAAAAAGCAGGTCACGACGATGCAAGGAAAATCACGGTAATTACGGCCCGTGATCTCTGGAGTAAGTCATGATGAGAAAAGGTACTCAATCTTGGGATTGAGAGCCGGAAAAAGCCCCAGTTCCAGGATTATGTATATAAGCCTTGCTTCCCCCTCAAAAACAAGAGATTAAGATAGACATATAAAAAGAAAAACTAAATCTTTGCTTCTCAGCCTCAGGGATAAACAACTGACTTAAGCATCGGAGAGTCTTTGCAGGTGGCCACCGCCGCCTCTCCGACTCGACTTGAAGTAAAAAGCACGTTAGGATAGCAAGGATACGTAGATAGTTGGTAGATACAACGTCAGCAGTTCAGAGACACGTGGACAGCTGGTAAGAATCGCTCTAACAGTTTGGCGCCGTCTGTGGGAAATCGTTGAGCACGAGAGAAAGAGTAGGAGTCTCATGAATGCGCTCTCCCCAAACAAAAGGCCATACAACGTCGGATGATGGCACCCTCAAGAATGATAACCAGGAGCACACGTCCCGACGCCGAAGGAAGCTCCCTGGAAGCACGACCAAGTTTGGAATAAAAGCTAGACCAAATACTTGCTGTCTTGGCAGAAGCAAACCGGAAGGCAGAGATGGCCCACGAGGCCATCCTGGGTTTAAAAGATGAAGTTGCGGAAGTACGCAGAGATAACACTCGCCTCGAAGGGCTACTGTCAAGCGAAGCTAGGAGCGGGCGAAGGGAAGACTTTGACGAAGAGGTCCAACAAGAGTCTGGGGGCCAACTGCCGAGAAAATTCTTGCCCTATCCAGATCGTGGATGCAAGAGGAGCGACGAAGCCAGACAAGGTCTTTCCGAGCCAGAGCGGCGGTGGACTGAAGATACCAAGAAAGCCCGGAAGGTGTGCTTCCCAACTGGAAACAAGAAATGATGGCAGAGTTGAGTAAGAGGGTTGGGGCCCATCACAGCCAGACCCCCGATGATCTGGCAGAGCAAACCATATGAGGGATCAACCAGACGGCCTTCGCTGATTGGATCCAGCTAGAGCCTAAGCCGAAAGACTTCACAACTCTGACCTTCTGACCATTCGAGGGAAAGACCGACCTCCTCGATCACATATACCATTTTCAGCAGAAGATAGCCTTGGAGACCAGGGATGAGACTGTGACCTGCAGAGTCTTCTCCACAACTCTGGCGGGGCCGGCCCTGTTATGGTTCAGATAACTCCCAGAGAAGTCCATAAATGGGTTCGATGATTTCTGTAAACTTTTCTTAAAGCAATACGCGGGTGCTCGGAGGCAGCAAAAAACTATGCGAGACCTTGACCAGTTGGAACAAACTGCGAACGAGTCTCTGAGAGAATACTTGTCGCATTTCCTGGAGGTGATGTCCCTAGTGCATAATGCCGACTCGGCCCAATCCGCAAGCTAGTTCATCAGGGACATGCAGCCGGGATCGATGCTATCGGACCATCTGCTTTTGAACTTGCCAAATGATATGGAAGACATCCAGGCAAGGTCGGAAGGGGTATTCAGGGTGCTGGAGAGCCATTAGAAAACGCTCAAGACCTCCGCCACGATAATGACAGCACTGGCGCAAACCCCAGCGCAAGGAATAAAAAGGCCTGCACTGGACCAAGGGCTAACTCTGAAACAGGGAGCCCCTACCCAAGGCGGTCAAGAAGACGGCAAGAGGAGGAAGGCGTCTAAGGACCTGCTATCGAAATACGAGCTTAACATGCCGATAGATGTGATCTACCCCCAGAAAAGGGACAGGGGCATTTTCGAAGACCCACCCAAGTCCGATGTTCCTGAGCACATGAAAAACAGGAACAGATACTGCCAATTTCTCAAATATCACAGGCATGACACTATCAACTACCGTAGCCTTTACGCGCAGGTTATAATGGTGATCCATGCCGGAAGTTAAAGCAGTACGTGAAGACCGGCAGAAGCCAGTTAAAGGAAGACGCTCCCAGGCCCAAAAAAGACAAGCAGACCCAGGCCTCCGGGTCAGGAGAGCAGGCTCTGAGGATAGTGCCGACTATTATACGCAGACCAGACCTGACCCAGGGTCAGGAAGAGAAGGAAAAATGCCAAAAAAAGACCGAAGAATGGGTGAAGCGCCTGAGGAGGATGGGCCACTTTGTGAACCACCTGGTGATGGGAGAAAGCTACGCCTCAGCCGCTCCTATCGCTTTCACCCAGCAAGACTTGTCCACGATGCGTCTACTCTATGATGACCCCTTGGTGATTAAGCTGCAGATCGACTCTGCATTGTCAGAAGGGTCCTGGTCGATAGCGGGAGTAGTGTCGACGTCCTGTTCCTCAGCATATTCGAGAGCATGGGCCTAGATCGAAATGCACTCAGACCAATCTATCAGCCACTGTTCACCTTCAACTGTACTAAGGTCAGCCCCTTGGGTATTGTGACCCTGAAGATCTGCGCGACGGAGAGGTGCTTGGACGTGGACTTCATCGTCATCGACTGCCAGTCCTCCTTCAACATCATCATGGAGAGAGGGTGGATCCACACCATGCATGGGGTCACCTCCACCCTCTACCAGGTCTTAAGATATCTATCAAAGGATGGTACTTATACGATAAACATCAAAGGAGACCAAGCCACCACGCGAAAATGCTTTTCAACCGCCCTGAGGGAAGTCGATGCGAGCGCGAGCGCCTCGACGGGGGACAGATAGCAATCAAAGGACCGCCTGCTAGCATACATGAAGCGGATCAAAGAGGAGTCTAACGGGCCAGAATCCACGATTGAGGAGCTGGTGGTAGTCTTAATTGAGGCCCTACTACCTGAGAAAGAAAGGAGCGAGCTGTTAGGGTTCCTTAGGCAGAATAGAGATGTCTTCGTGTGGTCCCACGATGACATGCCCGAGATAGACCCCGCACATGCTTGCCACTAGTTAAATGTAGACCCCAATTTCCCTCCAGTCAGGCAGAGGCCCTGAATGTTCACGCTGGAGAAAAACAGGGCGATGAACAAGAAGGTAGAGATACTACTGGATAACGATCTTATCATGGAATGCATATACCCGTGCTGGGTCTTCAACCCGGTGGTGGTGAAGAAGAAAAATGGCGATGATCGTACTTGTATAGAATTCACCAACCTGAACAAAGCCTGCCCAAAGGATGGCTTCCCCCTGCCAAGGATCGACCAAATGGTCGATGCGATGGCTGGATTCGATAGGATGAGCTTCCTAGATGCCTACTCTGGAAACAACCAGATCCCTCTGCATGAGAAGGTCCAGATCCACACGGCATTCTTTACAAAGCGAGGTCTATACTGTTACCGACGCATGCCTTTTGGCTTGAAGAATGCGGGGGCGACCTACGAGAGGCTCATGAACAAAATGTTCACCGAGCTACTAAGGCACTGTGGAAGTCTACATCGATGACATGGTCGTGAAGAGCAAAGAAGCTTTGAGCCATCTGGGATATCTAGACAAATGTTTCCAGATTCTGAGGCCATACTGGATACGTCTGAACCCCAAGAAATGCATGTTCGGGGTGTCCTCTGACCAATTCCTGGGGCACATCATGAGCAGAAAGGGCATTGAGGCCAGCCTGACCCAGTTGTCTTCAATCGCATATGTGTAAAGACCCTCAACCATTCAGGAGGTCCAGCACCTAACCAGGAAGATAGCCGCTCTCAGCCGATTTATCTCCAAGATGTCTGACCGATGTAAGCCTTTCTTCCAGTGCATAAAGAGAAGCTCTACTATCGTTTAGGGTGAGGAGCAGGACAAGGCACTGGCAGAGCTCAAGCTGTACTTAATTCATCCACCTATCCTAGCTTCCCCGGCAGAGGGGCAGCGCCTATACGCTTATTTGGTAGTGTCCGAGGTAGCGATCAGTGCCGTACTGTTCATCAAGGAAGACATCAAGCAGAAGCTGGTGTTTTACGTAAGCCGCATGCTCTTGGACGCCGAAACACGATATAGTATGGCAGAAAAACTGGTCCTGGCTCTGGTCAATGCTAAGAAAAGACTCAGGCAATACTTCGAGGCACACTCGGTTACGGTATATACGGATTTCCCCATCTGGAAAATCTTGGTCAAACTGGACTTATCGGGACGGCTAACCAAGTGGGCCATCGAATTGGGGATATACGACATCGAGTATCGGCCTCGAGTGGCGAAGAAAGGGCAAGTCATGGCGGACTTCCTGGTGGAAATCCAATCCTTCGGTGAGCCACACGACCCACTTCAGACGTCTCTGCCTTACATCCGTTCAGCCTAGACCCTCTACACTAACGGATCCACGAACGCCTCGGGGTCAGGTATCAGAATAGTCCTGCAGACCCCAGCAGGACTCAGGGTAGAGAAAGCTTTGAGGCTCATTTTCTAGGCAATGAACAACGAGGTAGAGTACGAGGCACTGCTGCAAGGTCTTGGTCTGGCTCTGTACTTCGGAGTAGAGAGCATCGCAGTAAAGACCGACTCGCAGCTGATCGTGGGTCAGGTCAGGGGAGGCTTCGAAATAAAAGAGTCGAGATTACACAGGTACTTCTCCAGGGTAATAGGGGCGAAAGACCGCTTTAGCAGTTTCAATATCGAACAAATACCCAGGGAGATGAACCAAAAGGCCGATGAGCTATAAAAGCACGTCGATCGAGGGGACAACTGGACACGTGAAGATTTTGCTAGAGGGTGAGAACACGAGGGACCCTTCAGAGACCTCCACACGCCATATGTTTGCAATTGACTCTGCAGATAAGAGGTGGATGAAACCCATCACCCAATACTTGGCATTGGGGAACTTGCTCGTGGACCCCCAAGAAGTGAGGTCGATCAGACTGAAGGCTACTAGATATTCAATGGTGGGGGGATGACTATATAGGAGATCTACGATGGGACCAATGCTGGGGTATGTAGGTCTCATCGAGGCACAGAAGCTAATGGAGGAAATCCACGAGGGAGCATACGATAACCACTCTGGCAGATGTTGCCTCGCCCACAAGGCCTTAACGGCTAGATACTTCTGGCCATACATGATGACCGAGGCGGCCCAATTTGTTAAGAAGTGCGACAAGTGCCAGAGGTTCACCCCCATGAAGTGCCAACCTAAGGAGGAATTCCATTCGAACATAACTCCTTGGCCGTTCACTAAATGGGGCCTGGACATCGTCGGAGAGCTCCCTAGAAGTTTAAGGGGAAGAAGGTACGTCTTACTAGCCACCGATTCTTTCACCAAATGGGTAGAGGTTGAAGCCTATGCGACCGTTAATAAGGCAGACACAATTAACTTCATTTGGAAAAACATAATCTACCGACATGGAATACCGAAAGAGATACACGCTGATCATGGCGCGCAGTTCCAGAATGCTAAGCTTAAGGAGCTGTGTGACTTGTATGATATAAGGCTCAGTTTCTCATCCGTAAACTACCCTCAGGGGAACAGCCAAGCAGAGGCAACGAATAAGGCCATATTCAGCAATATTAAAAAGAACTTGCAGGAGACTAAATGTAGGTGGTTAGAAGAGCTACCGGCCGTTGTGTGGGCCCATCAAACCACGAAGCGGAGGTCATCGGGAAGAACACCATTCGCCATAGTCTACGGGTCGGAGGCTGTGATCCCGACCGAGATTGGCCTCCGGACCCTTCACTTCGAAGTGAAAAGAGACGCCTCACTGAACGAGCAGCAGCTAAGCCGCAACACAGACCTCCTAGAAGAAACAATGGACATATCCCTGGTCCACCTGGCCTCGTACCATCAGCATGCCAGGTCCTACTATGCAAAGAAGGTTAGCACTCATCGATTCAATGCCGGGGATTGGGTCTTGAAGGTCAGAACAGGGAATTCCTCGAAGCTAGACTCTACCTAGGTCGGGCCCTATGAGGTGATCAAGGCACTTGATAATGGTGCATATGTCCTGAAAGAACTCAAGACAAGGAAGAGCCTACCAAACACGTGGAATGCCCAGCACTTGAAAAATTGCCACATGTGAGATGCATGTAAATGTTGTGAGATACATGTAAATACTCGTATTATTGAATAGCTTAATTCTGAAACAGGTCAGAGTTTCTGCCACATGGACTTATGCTTTGGATTGCTATGAAAAAGGGTTTGTCGCCAGCCCTCAAGGAATACCTACAGGACTGGAAAAAAGTTAGGCGATAAGACCCCTCTTGGAAAACACATTAGTTGCACGCGAGCCAAAGGCAAGCGGGGCTAGGATCTACCCGTTAGAAGCAGACCCTACCCAGAGAGTACCTTAGCTGCATGTGAGACAAAGGCAAGCAGGGCCAGGGTCTACCCGTTGAAAGCAGACCCTCCCCAGAGCACCTTAGATGCGCATGAGACGAAAGCAAACGGGGCCCAGGTCTGCCCTTTGGAAGCAAACCCTCCCCAGAGAGCGCCTTAGCTACGTATGGACTGGAAGTGAATGGAGCTAGGGCCTACCCGTTGGAAGTAAGCCAATACAAGACCAAGCACGAAGAGAGAAATTAAAATCAAATTCTGTTTATTATTACCTAAAATACAAAATGCATAGTCGACAAGGACGCGGACCCGAAGCCTCTATTTGTAAGAAGTAGGTCTTGGACGGACTCAGAGCGACACATCGGAGTGGTAACGCCCTGTTTACTTCCGATAAGAGCCGAGCCCGAGCCTTTTCCTCTACAGCGACGAGTCCAAACAGTGGTCGACCAACCCCTAGAGCTGGTTCCTGGCGTGTTCCCATTTGGGGTCGGAGAAGTCTAGTCACACACGCGGGTCAAATTCTGCCAAGACAAGTCATAACAGAGGTTATACATCCTCAAAGCCGGATGAGCCAGAACTCACACCCCGATCTTCAGAGCTAATCTTATCAATCATAGCACAGGAGGAATTCACTAAAAACTCCAAATCATATACGATTGAGCCAGCCCAAAGATCGGCAGCACTGCCAACAAGGGAATAGCATCGTATATGATGTCCGACCCTGACCATAAATGCGGGCAACAAAAAAGAGAGAGGGGAATAAACGCGAAAAAAATGCGTTGTTTCTATTATTCAAAACAGGTGTTTACAATAAGGGTCAGCTTTATATAACACAGTTAGTACTTTACAAATATGCAAAAAGCGAGAGGCTCTAGTTACCTCCGACGAGGGGAGCGCCACTAGCTTCAGCGCTTGGACCAAAATCGGTATAGGGCGGCGTACTGGAATCAGAATCATCGCTAGACAAAATAACCGTGCCTGACCCTCCACTAGTTAAGGCGCCAAGACCAGGCTGACCGCCCCGAACCTCCGCAGCTTGCTCTAGCATACCAGAAGCGGGGACAATCTCCCTGGCAATAGAGGCAGATGTAGAGGGCCTATCTTTTTCTTCGTCAAGCATCTTCAACACATCAGCGGGGTACAAGATATTGATCTTATCCCCCAACTACTACATACAGTGCCTGACGGAATAATGGTCCCTCTCGATGCCTTTCTGCTCATCGAACTGGTCTGGCGTTACCACCTCTGTGTGACCCTCGAATTCCCTATTCTTCCAGCCAGACCTGTAGCTCTCTGCAGAAAGGACATTCACTTGCCTCTGGTACCTTATCTTTAGCTTCTCTGCATCCGCCAGGCTGTCCTTCAGTGCTGCTAGCCTCAACTCCGCTTGCCGCTGCGACAAGTCGATCAAAAGAATATTAATATCGGTAAGGTATTCGCCGTGCTTGCGAGACAACTCCGCATGAGCTCCCATCAGTTTTCTGTGACCCAAGTAAAAATGTCGGTTCACCTCATTGGACTGATCGAGCCTACGCTGTAGGGAATGGGCCTCCAGTTTTGCTTTTACCTTGGCTTTCCTCGCCTCTTTGGCATCGTCGATATCTCTGTCACGAGCGATGAAAGCCAGCCCCACCTCTGCCCCTGCGTTCTGCAGCTCTTGCTCTTTGACCCTGAGCTCAGTTTGGGCCAGCCTGGCGGCCTCGGCTTGAGCCAACCTGTCAGCCTTTGCTTCGGCCAACTTGGCGACCGGCTCCTCACGCCTGACCTTCTCGATGCTCAGGGTGTGAGCCACCGTGCTGCTGACCCTAGCCTTGTCCAGGCTCCGATATAGGTCAAAGTCTGCCCTCAACGTGGCAAGGGCGACCTCGCTCCGCTCGGCCATTACAGCATGGGTGTTCAACTCCCCAGTTAGCTCCCTGACGCGAAAAGAGTAAAAGGACTGGACAGCGGCTAGTAGCAGCATACAAGAAAGCAAGGTCAATGTTCAGCAAGGATGCCGAAAAATATGGAAGTGGCGGCCAGACGAGCCAAACCTACGCAATGTTATGGCCAGCGACGAGCTCAACGTTCTCCAGGGAGAGCGCCTCCAGCTCAAACTCTGCAGCTGGACCCTCTCCCTGGGTGTTGTCTGCTTCTGAGGAACGCGGCTCCACCCCGCCAACCGCGAGGACACCTTCTCCTTCCACCGGATGCATTCCAGTAGCATCTTTTGACGCTCCCGAAGTGGCAGAGGTGAGGACGGTAGGAGGCAGGGCGTCGCCGAGTGCACTTTCGATGACAGCAGGGGGCGGCGCATCCTCAGTAGAAGAGGCCACAGCGACTGCTGCTACATCGGCGGCTTCGGCTGCCGCCCCCCTTGGAGTCCCGCCTAAATGTGATTTTTCGGTCTTGTCTTGACCAATCCCCCCTGAGGGGCCGCTGCGTGCAGACCTTCTCCTCCTCATGAGGGTCAGCGTAGCCCCGTCGTCATCGCTGTCAGAAGAGGGGGCAGTGCCTTTTGGACGAATCGGCCTCGCGACCCCGCTTCATCGGGATTAGGGGAGGGCAAGACAACCGAGATTTCAACCTCGAAGCCCCCCCACTGGGCTCGGCAATCTCCCCACAGGGGCAGGCAGTGCCAGACCCCGCACCCGTCTTTGAACCAGAGTTGGGGGCAGAAGAGGTCAGAGCAGCGGGTTCCCCAGGCAGGCTCAAAGGTGCCTCCTTGCCGTATACAACCTTTATGGCCGGCATCTCTCGAGTCGGGGGTCCGCTTGCCTCAGAAGAGGGGATCACAAGTGTTTCACCACTGGGTGCGAACAGGACCTCCCGGTCATCATCCGAGCCTATTCTTAGGGTGACAATTCCCTGCCCCCCAGTTTCATCCTCTGAGGACACCATCAGACGCCGACTAGCGGGGACCTTGGAGCGAGCCTTGTGCATAGCAGCACTCCCCTTGACTGGGGAAGGGTCTGCCGAAGGGCCTATATCAGAACCTGTAAAGAGTAAGCAACGTGGTTAGAACGTAGCCATGACCTGATCGACGGAGCCCTGGGATGCAAAAATGAACTCACTCTTAACCCTCTTGGAGGCAGCGATTTCCTCTCTACGAAGCCTGATGCATTCCTCAGCCACTAGCCTCACCGCCTCTTCGAGCTCGTGGCTGATCAGCACCACCAGGTCATTGGGACCCGCCAACTGGCTCGAGACCGTGATCTGACGACCCACCATGGTGATGCGACTCTGCTCATCTTGGCGGAACTAGTTCAGAGCCAAGGCGTCAAGCTGGCTCCGCGGGTGCTTTGTGATGACCCAGGTGTCCAGCGGGAAGAGGAGATATGAGACCATCCTAGGCATCATGTTTATCACTTGAGGATTCAAGACGACCTAGATATGTCGGCAATCCCCAGAGGACCCAAAGATGACGATCCCCTCCAGCTCCTTGAGCTGCCCTACTGACAGTTGCGGCTCTAACCTGCTTTCCTCCGCAGAGACTGCGCAAGGTAAAATATCATGAGTAATAACGGACGAGGTGTACACAGACCCAAAAAAATCACAACCTAGTACTTACTTTGTAGAAAAAACGAAGGAACTTGGAAGTGCTCCTCATTCACCCAAGGAGAGCACCACGCCCCTCCGACGGTATACAGCCTAGAGTGGGAGTCCCATTGCTTATCCGACCTCGGCAAGCCTCGGAAAATATGGCGTCCCGTGAGAGGCTAGAGGTAGAAAGTGGGGTAGAAGCTCTTTTTGGAGATGAGGGTGAGCTTGTAGGCATAAAAGACCACCTCCAAGTCGATATGCACATTAAGAAAAACTGACAGAGCAGAGAGCCCCATCAAGATTATGACCCCGTTAGCGTTCAGCTGCATCGGGTGAATCTCCATCAGAGCGAAGAACTGATGGATCAGAGGAGGAAGGGGAAACCGCAGCCATTCTAGGTGCCTCCTCACCAAGATGATAGAACCTTCGGGAGCAGAGGGGCGAAGGTACCAATCCACGGGACCCTCGACCCTTTGTAATGTAACTCCGCCAGGGAAGCAGAACTGCCTCCTCAGCGAGTCCAACTCCGAATCCACGACGGGGCAGAGCTTCTGATTCTAGTTCGAGACCATCATTCTGGATACGATCAAAAGGAGCAAAAAGTTCTAGCAAAGGGAAAAGTTGGAAACTCGAAGATTTTAGAAAGCTAGAAGACTTAGAGATTTTGATAAAGTAAGAAACGAGCATAAATGCAGTTTTTATACAGGGGGAGCTGAAAAGTCCCCCTTGGAAAGGAACGGTGCGAGGAAGGCTGAAGCACTAGGATTTCAAAAATCTAAAAAGTATCGTGACACGGGATAGCGTGCATCAGCGTCGGTAATTGGGAAGAAATAATGGTAAGGGGCCATGTGTACCTCTCGAATTGGAGGACTAGAGATATAATTTTCCCATTTGATGGATGTGAGTCCATAAAATAGGGAAATGGGGGCAATTATGGGGCCCGTTCCTAGATCACATACCACGTGGTCGATTAAGTGGTAGAGCAGGTCACAAGGGAGCACGCCATCCGACGCGTGTCCAGAGTAACCATTTAAAAGTCATGCGAGTCACACGTGATACCGCATGGGCCCATGGGCTATCTGAGGCCAAGGCCGAATCTATCCCAGACCCTGGACGGTTTGGCCCAATCCAGTTTTTGTCTCGATAGCTAGGGGTCAGAAACCTCGAGGGACTTCCGCCAAAAGAACACGGGAGGTAACGCGCTGCTCCAGACTCGGACAAGACATTTAATGCGATCCTGGGTAGGTACACACATTAGGCAAACCGTCCTGACAGAACGGCGGTTTGTTAAAGTCTCGCCACTGACAGGCCCGAGTCGTAAGGGACGGCGAAAAGTAGGTCACGACGATGCAAGAGTTTTCACGGTAATCACGGCCCTTGATCTCTGGAGTAAGTCATGATGAGAAAAGGTCTCAATCCTGGGATTGAGAGCCGGAAAAAGCCCCCAGTTCCAGGATTATGTATATAAGCCTTGCTTCCCTCTCGAAAAAAAGAGATTAAGATAGACATATAAAAAGAAAAACTAAATCTTTGCTTCTCAGCCTCAGGGATAAACAACTGATTTAAGCATCGGAGAGTTTTTGCAGGTGGCCACCCCCACCTCTCTGATCCGACTTGAAGTAAAAAATACACTGGGATAGTAAGGATGCATGAACAATTGGTAGATACAACATCAGCTGTTCAGAGACACGTGGATAGCTTGTAAGAATCGCCCCAAAAGTTTTATTTTTTTGTTTAAAAAAATAATAATAAAGAGGAAAAAGGAAGACAGTTTTGCCACTTAAAAGATAAGAATCAATTGCCAATTACCAAAGAGTATTAATTGGCCACCTTAATTGATAGTTAATTGGTAGGTACCAACCTAAACGGAAAGTACTCATACATTACTTTAGTGATAGGAAATGAATTATTTCTAGTCCCAAATCTTGTAATCATTTGAAACTGGAAATTATTATTAATTTCGTATTTTCATTTATGCTTCTCTTATTAGTAATTATAAGTGAGGAATTGATTAAAGAAAAGCACGAGACAAACTGAAGTACAAGACAACAATGGTCTAAAGAAGACAAACTTACAAATCTTAAGTAAGAAAAAATGAAAAAAAAAAAAAAAAAGTGACTCTATTAGTAGCTGAACAAAGGAAAATGTTCACTTTCATCTTAAATTTTAAATTTTGTTATATTAGTCTTTAAATTATTAAAAATATTTTATTTTAATCTATTTTACTATATATTTTGTTTAATATATTCTTAACAGAATGAGTCCATGAGTTGTATTTCTCGTTATTTTAGGGTGTAATAACTTTGTTAATAATTAGTAACTAATTAAAATATTAAGTCTCGATAATTATACAATATAGGATTAATAAAAAGAATTAAAGGGCATCAAAATTATATCCAACATTTCTAGATAAGTGTTAATTTTCCAATTGAATATTACCAAGATTATACCATATCAATACGAAGATAAAAGTCAAGTTAGCAAAAGGACACATGGCAAGCTCTCATTGGAAGCTACCTAACATCTGCCTTAGTAAATACCACATCAAGCATAGATATATTTTATTTTTCGTTATACCCTGAATACACTATAAATTAAAAGTGTCTGATTAACTCTAGGAGGAGAATTTGGCTAATAAGGAAATCATAATTTCTCTCCATTATTCTATCCCTCTATCATTCTAACTTATTTTTTTCGTTAAGCTCTCGGACTATTACTCTATCATTCTCGCTCTTTTCAACTCCACAACAAAGATTTCTTAAGTTTCTTTTTCTTTTTATATTATATATAATACTTTACAATTCTACTATCATTATCCACCTTATATATATTATACTATTATATCTATTATATAAAATATGTTAGTGTGTACGTGTGTATATATATTATAACATATTTATAATCGTATATATAAACTATATAAAGTATTATGTTATATCATATTTTAATAATAATAATAATAATAAAGATTTTGGTACAGTTGCTCTATGAATTTTTTGAGGATTAGCAATGTGATCCCTGAATTCAAATATTTTGCAATTAATCCTTTAAATTCTCAAATTAGTAGCAATCAACTCTAATCTATTAAAAGTTGTTAAATTATGGATGGAATGACATATGTCAATCATGTGCTGGTCATGTGCTGCATTCTTTAGGGGTGTAAATGGTATTTCTTTAAATAGTCGTTTATTTGGAAGGAAAATAAAAAGAAAATTAAAATTTTTTAGTAAAAATTAAAAAGTTTAAAATTCAAACTTTAAATTAAGTTAAAGAACTAAATTTTTTTAATATTTCTAAATTTAAATAATTTCAATTAAATTTTAATTGATTTTAGTTAACTATGGGTAATTGAAATTAGTTTAGAAATAATTATACTTATCATTGACTTAATTTAAAGCTTGAATTTTGAACTTTTTTAATTTTTACCAATATTTTCTCTCTAAATAAATGATTATTTAAATAAATACCATTTACACCTCTAAAGAATCCAACACAACTAGCACGTGACTGGCACATACCAATTTCGTCCACAATTTAACAGCTCTTAACAACTTAGACTGATTGCTACTATTTTAAGAATTTAAGGAATTAATTATTAAAAATTTTAATTCAGGGGCCATATTATCAATCCACGAAAAATTCAGGAGGGAACCTTGCCAAAAACTTATAACAATATTAAATTATTATTATTATTATTATTATTATAGATTTTGGAATATTAAACTACTTATCTTATTATTTTCTACTGCTCTTAATATATCTTTAGGATACTAACAAACTCTATATTATGATAACATGACTACTAATATTTCCTAGCGCTAGACAATGACCCACAAATTTTTTTATAATTAACTATTATTATGCTTAAATTACTCTTTCGCAGAAAAAGTGTCCTCGTCTTGAACACTCGTTCTATATTAGTGATTTCTATAAAATATCACATTTTGGATAATTTTATATTGTATTTATGTCCAATATGTAACTATTTTTTATCTAATCAATGATTTTTAACATACTTTAATTCATGTTCTAATTTCTTTATAGTACTAGACTACATTTTTAGATATGAGAAAAATATAACAGAATAATAAAAGTATTTCGTATGCTCATTCTGTTAAAAACAAAATGAAATATATAAGAAAAACAAATACTAAAATGAAACTTTTTTAACAGTTTAAAGACCAAAATAACACAATTTAAAGTTTAAGAAGTAAATTAAGACTTTTCTTCATAGTTTAGGGATCAATAGGGTCATTTATTAAAAAGAAAAAATAACACCAATTAAGGGTGTTCATCAGTCCATATCCAATGTATTTTTGTACATCTATCATCCTATCCAATATATAATTAGACGTAGATTTTAAGGACATCCGATCCAATAGTAACAAAAAAATGACCATCAAATCCAATATCTAATTGGATTAGATCAGTTGGTTTTAGGCTTTTGGGATTCAATTTTAAAGCTAAAAGCTTATTGCATATATTTGATCTCAAACTCTATATGACAAAATAATTTAAAGCTACGTAATAAGATTATTTGAAATCTATTTCTAGAAAGTAAAATATTACCAAAATATAAGTTTTAAAGTTCTAAATACCATTGAAAAATACAAGTCCTAGTCCGAATGCATCAAAAAGTCGAAAGTCTCGCAAGAGACAATTAATAGAAAGATATTGATTAAAAAACATAATAAAAAGGATGTTCTCAAGTATGGATAGGCATGCATTATCAATTAGAAAACACCAATAAAGAAGAAGAAAAATAATAAAAAAAATCATATCTCAAGTTATATATTGATAGGTCCATCATATTTGAATGTTCATAAATCGAATCTGTCTACTGAGTTCCGACTAACCCAATTCGGTTACTATGAAATTAAATAATCTAATGAGAATTAGATATCTAATTTTCATTAGTCGATTTTAAGCAACAATCAGTTTAGTCGATTTTTTAAATATTTTACACACCATAATACCAGTATGTACTTTTACATATAAGAGATTCATCGAGATTAAAGAATAGCCCAAAAAAAAAATTAATTTTATATTTTCATACTAATTTGACATGATTTGAATTTAGTTAAATTGAATTATTGTAGAAGAAATGATTGGTAAACCCGGTTTTTAAAATCATCCATCACATTTTATCCCCTAAAAAAAAAATCGTATATCATATTACCTAAATTAAACTTGATGAATACTTTTCTTTCCATCGTTGTCTTCCCGCTCCCATAAATGAGTCGGCACTGACATTTTGTTTATCAAAAAATTAAAAATGGAAGTCCAAAAGGCAATGAGATTACAATGCTACGTCCGTAATTTTTATTTTTATTTCTATTTTTTTTTGTGTTTCTTTTAAAAACTTTAATCCTTCGACATTTTTATATATACAATGTAAGATAAATGACTTTAGTAGTCTCTAAATTATAGAAAAAATCTCACTTTGATCATTAAATATTAAATTGTGTTGTATTAGTAAAAAATATTTCATTTTAGTCCTTCTTGTTATACATCTTATTTTATCCTTATTCGAAAGAGTATATGAGTTGGATTTCTCATTTTATGTTAGTGAATTTAACAAAATATTACATTTTGGACAAATCTACATTACATTACTATCCAGTATGCAACTAATTTTTGTTCAATCAATCATTTTTCAAACTGATTTAATTCATGTTTTAATCTCTTTATACTATTGAATTTTACTTTTGGATATAAAATAAGTATAATAGAATAGCAACTGTGTCTCGTATACTCATTCTATTAAAAATAAAACAAAATATACAATCAAAATAACTAAAATGAGATTTTTTTTTTATAGTTTAAGAACTAATAAAGTTATCTATCCTAATAAGTATATTTCACTGACATTTTGTTTACCAAAAGTTTAAAAGGGGGAGTTTAGGCAGGAAGTTTACAATGGATTTCTTTTTGCATTTATATTAAAAACTTTAGTGTTTTAATATTTCCATATAATGTAAATTCCAAATACACCTTTTTCTTGAATTCAAACACTACTTCCCACGTCTCTTCTGCAATCAATTACAGTGTTAAAACTCCTTAAACGAGGCAAATCCGACAAAATTAAGCGTTCGTAGTTATTGTTATTCTAATGTATTTGAAACATACATTCAGTTAGATATCCATGTAACCTAGTGTTCAAAATCTTACTATTTGCCAATGAAAATAAACAATTCCAAAATGTAATAAAACGTCCTCATTAGGTTTAGCCTTGTTATGCCGTAACTTTTTTGCCCAATTTAAGTAAAATTTAGGGGGAATATTGGATTACTATTTAGTAGATAAATATTGAATTAAAAACTAGGACTCTATTTCCCTTTAATAATAATAAATTATTTTTTAAAAAAAAAGTGGCAAGGCTATTGAGGGCCTTTTTTTTGCCACATCATGTTCAAAAGTCGAACGTTCGTTATAATAGAAGTCGCCACATGATATAAGCCACCAAGAAACATACTGTTTCCATAACAACTACAAAGTTGAAAGTTATCTTATCCAACGTGTTAACACAAAACTCTTCAAAATACCCAAAAGAATATATATATATATATATATATAACTTGCACTGACATGTAAGCCTGAGCAAAAAAACCGAGCTGAGTATAACACATAATTGCTGGCTATCATTCCTGAGATAAAAAAACCGAGTTATCAATCATTTCCTTCTCCATTCGTAGTGCTAGTTGCTGGCCATCAATTTTCTTCTAAATCCACAATGCAATTCCAGCAACGCTGAATGGGTGCAAAAGATGTCTTCAACATTATAAGTTCCAGGTTTTTCTACGTTGTTCTTTGATCCCTTCTCATCATCAATAACAATAGAACAGGTTAGTCTTCAGCCTGACCACAAGTTAGAAGCTTACTTCACGTCTTTCTGCAAAAAACTTTCCTGTTATTGCCTGGTCTGGAAGCAAGGCAAGCCATACTCCAGTATCAGCGCCTTCTTCAGCTGGAATGTTCCCAGCATAACCAGTCATAGCAGTCTTTACCCAGCCCGGGCAGTAGCAGTTGATGTAAATTTTCTTGCCTTCTGGCCGATCAGATAGTACCCTTGCCATTAGCCTGGTGAATGCGTTAACCGCAAGTTTTGATACTGAGTAGTCAGTAAACGTTTGAGGCCACCCGCCTGATTCCCAAGTGCCTTCTTCTACTTGTTGTACAAAAGTAGATACTGCATGATCGATCAATTCCTCTGAGAGGGAGTCCACATCACTTAGTTGTTGTCTCAAGGTCAAATCTCCAACTCTCTGCCAGTAAAACCATCTATTAGTTTAACATGATCAGCCAAGGTGTTTATAACAATAATCTAGGGAAAATGAATGCCATGGTAATGCTCCTAAAATGCTCCCTTGTTCTGAAAAACCCGCTAGAAATTGAACAAATAAAATAACAAGTAGAAAGGAACGCTGACAGGAGTTCAACAAAATAAATATTCCAACAGTAAAAGAGAGGAACAAAAGAAGTATGAGGCTCGAATGTTTAACTTGCAGTTAACAAAAGGCGACACTGCAGGTCTTCAAATGTTTAACTTGCAACACCTAAATATGCATTGAGTAGTTTACTTACACTTTCTCATCCAAAATTTTGCTACTTAAAATTATCAGGGACAATCAGCCCCAATACATCAGCAACAAGGCAAGGTACATGTAAATTTGTGTGTACATATATACATATTGAGGTACTAGATAGGTAGAAATATAAGGTGATTTCCCTCAGATGAGAAAAGGTAGAGAACAGTCGTATTACGAGAAGGCTATAAGGTAACTATTTGGATGCTAAATAACATGTATGCAGATTAGAAAAGATGTATGTTTATGACTAAATTTGCCAAGATAGAAACATCCTTCATGCATAAAGATATCCCCGGCTATTCATAACCTAACAACACCAAAACCGCAAAAGAACATACAAAATTTAAGTATGGGAGAAAAAGGAAATACATACAAATACCATGCACATTCATATTACAAAATGCGATCCAGTTTCTCCTCAACAAACTTTGGGCTAGAAATATCCTACCATATGGAGAAATAATTGGAGATACGTATCACTTACATTCCGTCTGCCATTTAGTCTACCTAATCTTGAGCTCACATTGACAATACGCGCACCAACAGTAGAAGGTTTCATCAAAGGAATCATAGCTTCAATCATACTTTTGGTGCCAAAATAATTGGTTGCTACAACCATCCGGGCATTTTCAACAGAATTATCAGTCCCAACATTGAAATTTATACCCGCATTATTTACCTGAAACAAAAAATAATAGACATTACTTCTAAGATTGCCGGCCACATGACCATGCTTTTGTTTCTTCAAAATCCATATCTAACATTTTATTAGTTTAAACCAAAGTCGTAGCAAATTTATAGTCCTTTTCTTAATCAGTTGAAAATGCCAAGCAAGAACAAGTCACTTTTAAGTAGTAATAGAAGATAACATTAGAATTTCGAGACGTGTAAAACGAATCTACTAAAATGATCTAATGATAATGCGCAGCCTACCAGAATATCCAAACCACCATAGTTTTGGTGTAACCAATCGGCAAAGTGTTTGATAGATAAAGGGTCTAACACATCAAGTTGATGAAAGGCCACATTAAGACCACCTTCTTGTAAGACCTTCGCAGCTTCAACGCCAACATTACTGTCTCTGGATGTCAGTATAACTGTCAATCCATGTGCGGCGAGCTGTCTCGAAATCTCAAACCCAATTCCCCTGTTACCCCCAGTTACCACTGCTATGGTTTCTGCAGACCACCACCTATGATGACACAACACATTAAAAATAAAATAAAATAAAAAATACCCTTTTGATCATTTTCATGAAAACCCATGTTAGTACTAAGAATCACACCAATGGACATGTATGTTGACATACATTTTGCATATGTTGTCATGGCTTGTTCTATTAATCTTGGGCATGAATAGATACAACGTTGGGCCTCTAGAGCATAAATATATGCTAACATTCAACATAAAACATTAAAAAAGAAAAAGGGAACAGAGGAAAAAACCTCTGGTGATCGGAATAGGGAATGGTCCTAAGAAGGGATATCTCTTGCCGTCTCTGCTCTCTACGCTCCTTTGCCTTTTCGTTTGCGTTTTTACCCATCTCTTCTTATGCCCTTTATGATGCTGTAACGCTCTCAGAATGAGAAATGGAATATGGAGAAAAAGAGGGCGAGCTTTGTTTTCGTTTTTCTTTACTCTTTTTATTTTTTGGATTTCTGCCTAATTTGTTTTCTTATTTTTTTTTTATTTTTTTTTATTTTTATTTTTTTTGAAAGGATGCCAAATCTGTTTTCTTACGAGAGAGATCTGGTTTTGATAGAACGATTCATTCAAAGACAATAGCCAAACGCGGACTGTGCTACTGCTGGTCGCACTCCTACCCCTATGAAGTCGGTCAAATTCTCTCTTTTCATTTCGGGTTCGGTTTTTTATGTCTTCAGTCAATAGTCACACTCCCTTTTGTGGGTCATACACTGCCCATTGAGGCCCAATTCAACTCGACTAAACCCAACGTCGACTAACAGGATTACCCAAAAACAGTAGGGTTTTCGACACTTATACCTTATATTTTCAAAAATAATACCAAAAATAAGACTTCTAAAAAATAATTATTTTTCCATACATAATATTTTTCTAAATACTTAGCTAGAAGTTAGTTTCTAGAAATTTCTTTTGTTATTGCAAGAAACCAATTTGGTTTCTTTGTTACATGTTAGTTAATGTGTTACGTATTAGTTAATAATTTCTAATAACCAACTAAATAACTGAAACCTATAATTTAGTTACCAGATATTGTGAAACCAAATTGATTTTTAGTAATAAATAGAGAACTCAATGATAATAAATAAAATAAACTATTTGTTTGTTAGAGAAACTAAATAACCAGTAGCAAAGAAATTTATTTGATTACCAAAAACTAAGAAACCAATTTAGTTACTTGAAATAATTTGGTTATTAGAAACTAAGAAACTAAATTAATTTTTAGCGATAACTAAAGAAATAATGATGATAAATAAAGCAAATCAATTATTTATTAGAGAAACTAATTTTGGTTGCCAAAAGCCTAGAAAGGTGTTGGTTTCTTGTAATAACCAGAGAAACTAATTTTAAGAAACTAACTTCTAACTAAGTATTTGGAAAAATATTGCCAAAAGTCATACAGAAAAAAATTAATTATTTTCTGAAGGTCGCTTTTTTTGTATTATTTCTTAAAGAATAGTGTACAGTGTCCTTTTCTCAAAACAGTACTCCTAAGTGCTAATTGTTAGATATAGCAGTTTTATAATTTGAATTTTGTCAAATAACAGTTAACAAAATATATTATGAAGTATAACATTTCTTACAAATATTAACTATGTTATACTTTTAAATCTCAACTAATTGATAAAAAAAAAAAAAAAGTAAGGGTAAACTTGGAAGTTCACGATAAAAATTACTATAAAATTAAACAGTTAAAACACAATGCCAAAGTTGAAAGTTTACAATAAAAATTTGCCTTAAAACTAAACAATTAAAACACATTGATAAAGGTGAAAGTTTACAATAAAAATTGTCATAAAACTAAACAATTAAAACACAATGTTGAAGGTAAAAGTTGAGGCTCAAGCAACCCAATTTCCTCCTACTTCATAAGGTATATGGATCAAAAGAAATCGGGATTGAGTATCCGATTTCTTTTGTATTTCATCTTAGTAAATACAATCTTTCCCTTTTTAAAAGCTATATGGTTAAGTATATCAATTTTTATCCTAAGTGCAACTGATATACTTAATACTCTAGTGTATAAAATTTGAGGAAATTTGATTTTTTATGGTATTTTTTCATAAAAATTGAAAAATCCCAGAATTTGAAATTGTTCTGAAAAATCTCGGATTTAATTATAAAAATACCATTTTTAAAAGTATTAGAAAAATACTATTTTTTATTGATTCATGAGATAACTAGTCGAGTTACCAGAGGTAACTTGAACAGTTACTTCAAATAACTGGATTAGTTACTCTATAATTACCTCGAGTACTATTGAAAAATATCAAATTTTAAGAAAAAATTATATTTTTCTAAATTAAAAGTGTTATTTTTCTAATAATACTTTTAAAAAGTGATATTTTTCTAAATCAATCAGGAATTTTTCAAAAAAATGAGTCGATCCGAGATTTTTGAACTTTTGTATCTTGGGCCTGGAATTTTGTAAATAGCCCTATAAAGTTTTTGTACCGAGTAAATCAAATTTTAAGCTTGGTAAATTTGCAGATTTATCGACCATTTTGCAACAATTTTTGGAAACGAACTTCTATGTTAAGAAGACCCCTTTTTTTTTGTTTTTTTTTGTTAGAAATGTTAAGAAGACACTTGCTAATTTGCTAAGAGCCCCTAATCTTAGTCTTAAGTGAGGCATCCCACCATAGTCAAAATTAGACCTGCCGATTTTTGGGCTGGATATATCAAAATTGCCCCCTTCCCCCACCCCTACTTTTTTTTTTAATAGATTGTTACCAATTTTTAATTATATTTTGACATGTTGCCCTTAGTCTATGCCCTCGTTATTTTCAGAAACGTGTTCTCTCTCTCTTCCTTCTTCTCACATCTCTCTTTTTTAACAGTATTGTATTGCTTAGTCTCTCATCTCTTAAATAAACTAGTTATTTAGTCATTGCCAGTAACGTAAACGTGTTGTCTACACTTCGTAACAGTATTAGAAATTAGTTGTTTACTTCTTAACATTATTACGAAGTTAAAAAAAAAAAAAAAGTAGTTATTTACTTCTACATGGTACGGGCCTAGTACGAGTACAAACACGATACAAAATGTATTTGTACCTGTACGCTGTTCAGGACCAAAATTTTTAAGCTTGAGCCAAAATAAATACAATGCGATATTTTCTTGGGAAATTGATTTGAATAGTAGTCTATTAACTGCAAATGACTTTTTTAATAACAATTCCGAAAATGACAATATTAGTAATATCTAGATAGTAAAAAGTCGAAAATACCATTTGTTGGATCAGTTTTCATCAGCGGTTCATGTGTCTCCGAACTGTTGACGAGGTATTCTCTAACTGTCCACGTGTCCTTGCTATCTCGGAATATCTTTAGCTTCAGGCTCTCCGATTGATTCATCCCTGAGATGAAACAGCAAAGAAAAAAAATTTCTGTATATTGTATTGTCTCTTCTCTATATATCCCCTTTTTGGGAGGAAACAAGGCTTATATATATATGATCCTAGGACTGGGGGTTTTTTGACTCCCAATCCCAGGATCGAGTACCTTTTTTCATCGTGACTTACTCCAAAAATCACGGGTCATGGTTGCCATGACCTTCCATACATCGTCGCGGCCTATTTTCTGCCGTCCCCTACGACTCCAGCCTGTCGGGAGTGAGATTTTGACAAGCCGCCGTTCTGTCAAGATGACTTGCCTAATACGCGTATCTACCCAAGTTCGCATTAAATGCTTTGTCTGGGTTTTGAGCTATGAGTTACTTCCCACTGTACTCTGGTAGAAGACCCTTGAGACTCCTGACCCCCAGCTGTCGAGGTAAGAATCAGACTAGGCCGAGTCCATCCAGGGTCTGGGATGGGTTCGGCCCTAGCCTCAGACAGCCCATGAGCCTGTGCGGTACCAAGTGCGACTCACGTGGCCTTTAATTGGTCATTCTGGATACGTGTCGGATGGTGTGCCCTGTTTATGACCTGTTCAGTCACTTAATCGTCTACCTGGTGTATAATTTAGGAACGGGTCCCACAACTGCCCCCATTTCCCTATTTGACGGGTTTATATCCATCAAGTGGGGAAATCGTTTTTCTGTTCCTCTAATTTGAGGGATACACATAGCTTCCCAATTGCCGACGTAGAGGCACGCCATCTCGTGTCACAATTTTTTTCAAATTTTGAAATTCTAATGCTTCCGTCTTCCTTGCCCTGCCCTTTTCCAGGAAAAACTCTTCGGCTCCCTCTCTATAAAAGCCGTATTTACACTCATTTCTTACTTTACCAAAATCTCTAAGTATTTCAACTTTCTCAAATCTTAGGGTTTCTGCATCTCCTTTTTTTTCAGAACATTTCGTCTTCTTCAACTGTATCTAACACAATGGCCCTGGATCTGAGTTAGAAACTCCACCCCATTGCGAATTCCGAATTAGGGTCGTTGAGAAGGCAGCTATGCTTCCCGGGTGGAGTCACTTTAGAGAGGGTTAACGGCCCGGCGGACTGGTACCTTTACTCCTCTGCTCCAGAAGGCTCTATCATTCTGGGAAGGAGGCATCTGGAGTAGTTGCGGTCTCCTCTTCCTCCCTTGGTCTACCAGTTCTTTAGCCTCATGGGGATTCATCCGATGCCGCTCAATGCTAACGGAATCATAATCCTGATGGGGCTTTCTGCCTTGTACATCCTCTTTAACACGCATATTGACTTGGAAGTAGTTTTTTATGCTTATAAGCTTATTTTCATCCCCAAAAGGAGCTCTTACCCTACTTTCTACCTCCAGCCGCTCCCGAGGTGCCACATCTTCTAAGGCTTGCCGAGGTCAGACAAGCAGTGGGACTCTCATTCCAGAATATACGCTGTCAGAGGGGCGTGGTGCTCTCCCTGTGTGAACGGAGAGCATTTTCAAATCCCCTCGTCCTTTCTGCAAAGTAAGTACTGGGTCGTGAGTTTTGGGTCCGTGCATATTTCGTCCGTTTTTACTCATGACGTTTTGCTTTACACAGCCTCCGCAGAGGAAAACAAGTTCGAGCCTCGGCTGTCGGCAGGTCGGCTCGGGGAGCTGGAGGGAATCATCCTCGTCGGGTCGTCCAGGGTTTGCCGACACATCCAGGCTGTCTTGAATCCCCAGGTGATAAACATGATGCCAAGAATGGTCTCATACCTCCTCTTCCTACTAGACATGTGGGTCATCACCAAGCACCTTCGGAGCCAGCTTGACACCTCTGCCCTGAACTGGTTCCACCGGAATGAGCAGGGTCGTATCGTCATGGTGGGCCATCAGATCACGGCCTCGAGCCAGCTGGCAGGCCCCAACGACTTGGTGGCACCGACTAGTCACGAGCTCGAAGAGGCGGTGAACTCGAAGAGGCGATGAAGCTCGTGGCTGAAGAGTGTGCTAGGTTCCATAGGGAGGAGACTGCCGCCCCTAAGAGGGCTAAGGGTGAGTTCATTTTGTATCTTTGGGCTCCGTCGGTTAGGTTGTGGCTGCGTTTTAACCATGTTGCTTGCCCTTTGCAGGTTCAAATACAGGCCCCTCAGCAGACCTCTCCCCAGTCAAAGGGAAGGCCGCTGTGCATAGGGCTCACCCCATGGTCCTCTCTGGTCGGTGTTTGGTGGTGTCTTTGGAGGATGAAACCTCAGTCGTTGTCATCCTAAGAATAGGTTCTGACGACCTGGAGGATCTGTTCATGACCGGGGATAAAACGTCGATAGCACCAACTCTCGAGGCGGGCAGGCTAGTGATCCGGGAGGCGCCGGCCATGAAGATTGTGTACGGCAAGGGGGGCGCCTTCGAGCCTGCCCGGTGAGCCTTCTATGCCGACCTCTTTCGCCCCCAGCTCTGGCTCGAAGGCGGGACGGGGTTCTGTATCGCCTGTTCCCATGGGGAGATTGCTGAGCTTAGTGGGGGGGCTCCGAGGTTGAAATCTCGGCTGTCTTCCCCTCCCCCTGTCTCGACAAAGCAGGGTCGCGAAGCCGACTTATCCTCCGAGAAGGAAAGCCTGGTAGGGAAGAGGGGCAGAGCTACCCCTTCTTCTGGTAGTGAAGATGACAGGGCCACGCTGACCCTTATGAGGAGGAAAAGGTCTACGTGTGATGGCCCGTCATGAGGGGTTTGTCAAGATAATACCGAAAAATCACATTCAGGGGGGGGCTCCAAGGGGGTGGTTATATACATTCCATGATCAGGCCGTTCTCTAGTAGCGTCTCTAACTCCTTATTGATCGCCCTGTTTTTCTTTGGAGTGAACCTTTGGGGCCTCTGTCTGACCTGGGGGAAATTAGGGTTTGTGTTCAATCGGTGGCAGGCATGTGCGGGGTCTATCACGGGCATGTCATCGTGGAACCATGCAAAGACATCTTTATTCTGCCTAAAGAACCCCAACAGTTCGCTCTTTTCTTCCTGGGTAGTAAGGCCCCGATTAAGACTGTCTTCCCCAACTCTGCCTCTTTCAAAGGAACTGCCACTAGCTCCTCAATCGTGGATTCCAGTCTATCGGACTCCTGCTTGATCCGCTTCATGTACGCCGGTAGGTAGTCTTTTGATTGCTATCTGTCCCCCGTCGAGGTGCTCGCATTCACTTCGGGCCCGTTCAAGGAGATTGAAAAACATTTCTTGGCAGAGGCCTAGTCCCTTTTAACGTCTATCGTGTAAGTGTCGTCTTTTGATAGACATCTCAAGACTTGGTGGAGGGTGGAGGTGACCCTATGCATGGTGTTGATCCACCCTCTCCCTATAATGACGTTGAAGGATAATCGGTAGTCAATAACGATGTAATCCACGTCTAGGCATCTTTCTGCGATACAGACCTTCAGAATCACGATGCCTAAAGGGCTGACCCTAGCACCGTTGAAGACGAATAACGGCTGATAGATCGGCCTGAGCGCATTTCGATCCAGGCCCATACTCTCGAACATGCTAAGGAACAGGACATCGATGCTGCTTCCGCCGTCGATTAGGACCCTCCTGACTTATGCAGAATCAATCTGTAGCTTAATCACCAGGGGGTCATTATGAGGTAGGCGCACCATGGTCAGGTCTTGCTGGGTGAAGGCGATGGGGGCGGTTGAGGCGTAGCTCTCTTCCATCGTCATATGGTTCACGGAATGGCCCATCCCCCTCAGGCGCTTCACCCTTTCCTCGGTCCTTTTTCGGCACTTCTCTTTATCCTCCTGACCCTGGGTTGGCTCCAGTCTGCCTATAATCATTGGAACTATCCTCAGAGTTTGTTCTCCTGACCCGAAGGCTTGGGTCTGCTTTCCCTTCTCGAGGGGCTTGCATCGGTCGGAATCTTAGAGATAAAACGGTTGAGGGTGGCTATCTTCCCAGTCAAGCGCTGGACCTCCCGAATGGTCGAATGTCTTTTCTCGTCTGTGATAGAGGACAACTGGGTCGGGTTGGCTTCGATGCCCCTTCTGCTCGCGACATGTCCCAAGAACTAGTCAGAAGACACCCTGAATGCGCACTTCTTAGGGTTTAGACGTATCCGGTATTGCCTTAGGATTCGAAAATATTCATCTAGGTGTCCCAGATGGTCCGAGGCTTCCTTGCTCTTTACGACCATGTCATCGATGTAGACTTCCATCATCTTCCCGAGCAGCCCAGTGAACATTCAGTTCATGAGCCTTTGGTAGGTTGCCCCTGCATTCTTCAAGCCGAAAGGCATATGCCTATAATAGTACAAACCATGCTCTGTGATGAACGCTGTGTGGATCTAGTCTTTCTCGTACAGAGGAATCCAGTTGTATCCAGAGTAGGCGTCTAAGAAGCTCATCCTGTCAAAGCCAGCCATGGCGTCGACCAATTGGTCGATCCTTGGCAGGAGAAAACTGTCATTTGGGTAAGTCTTGTTTAGGTCAGTGAAGTCTATGCAAGTACAATCGTCATCGTTTTTCTTCTTCACCACCACTGGGTTGGAGACCCAGCATGGATATACACATTCCATGATCAGGTCGTTCTCCAGTAGTATCTCTACCTCCTTATTGATCGCCCTGTTTTTCTCTGGCGCAAACCTTTAGGGCCTCTATCTGACCGGGGGGAAATTAGGGTCTGCGTTCAATCGGTGGCAGGCATGTGCGGGGTTTATCGTGGGTATGTCATCGTGGGACCATGCGAAGACATCTTCATTCTGCCTAAGGAACCCCAACAGTTCGCTCTTTTCTTCCTTGGGCAGCAAGGCCCCGATTAAGACTGTCTTCCCCAACTCTGCCTCTTTCAAAGGGACTACCACTAGCTCCTTAATCGTGGATTCTGGTCTGTCAGACTCCTACTCGATCTGCTTCATGTACGCCGGCAGGCAGTCCTTTGATGTCTATCTGTCCTCCATCGAGGCGCTCGCGTTTGCTTCGGTCTCGTTCAGGGTGATTGAAAAACATTTCTTCGCGGAGACCTGGTCCCTTTTAGCATCTATCGTGTAAGTGTCATCCTTTGATAGACATCTCAAGATTTGGTGGAGGGTGGAGGCGACCCCATGCATGGCGTGGATCCACCTTTTCCCTATGATGGCGTTGAAGGCTGATTGGCAGTCGATGACAACGAAATCCATGTCCAGGCATCTTTCTGTGACACAGACCTTCAGAGTCACGACTCCCAATGGGCTAACCCTAGTGCCGTTGAAGACGAATAGTGGCTGATAGGTCGGCCTGAGCGCGTTTCGATCCAGGCTCATGCTCTCGAACGTGCTAAGGAATAGGACATCGATGCTGTTTTTGCCGTCGATTAGGACCCTCCCGACCAACGCGGAATCAATCTGCAGCTTAATCACTAGGGGGTCATGATGAGGCAGGTGCACCGTGGTCAGGTCTTACTGGGTGAAGGCGATGGGGGCGATTGAAGTGTAGCTCTCTTCTGTCGTCATATAGTTCACGGAATGACCCATTCCCCTCAGGCGCTTCACATTTTCCTCGGTCCTCTTTTGGTACTTCTCTTTATCCTCCTGACCCTGGGTCGGCTCCGGTTTGCCTATGATTGTTGGAACTATCCTCAGAGTTTGTTATCCCGACCCAAAGGCTTGGGTCTGCTTTCCCTTCTCAGGTCTAACAGCGTCTTCGTTCGATTGGTTCTCTCCTGTCTTTACGTACTGCTTCAACTTTCTAGCTTGGATTGCCATCATAACCTATGCATAAAGGCTACAACAGTTGGCGGTATCATGCCTGTGATCTCCGTGATATTGGCAGTACCTGCTCCTATTTTTCATATGCTCAGGAACACCGGACTTGAGCGGGTCTTTGAAAATGCCCCTGTCTTTGTTCTGGAGGTAGATCATGTCGATCGGTGTATTGAGCTCATATTTTGGCAGAGGATCCTTAAACGTCTTCCTCCTCTTACCGCTCTCTTGATCACCTCGGGCTGGGGCTTCCTACTTAAGAGATGGCCCCTGGGCCAACATAGGCCTCTTCATTTCTTGTAGGACTGAGGTTTGCGTTGGTACCATTGTTATCGCGACGAAGGCCTTGGGCACTTTCTGGTGGCTTTTCAGCACCCTAAAACCCCCTCAAACTTTGCCTGGACATCTATCATGTCGTACAAAAAATTCAATAGCAGATGGTCCGACAACATCGACCCTGCTTGTAAGTCCCTGACGAACGAGCTCGTGGCTTGCACTGAGGACATTACCTCCAGGAAATGCGACAAGTTTTCCCTTGAGGACTCGCTCATATATTGCTCCAACCAGTCAAGGTCTCACATGGTTTTCTAATGCCTCTAAGCACCCATGTACTACTTTAAGAACAATTTGCAAAAGTCTTCAAAACCATTTATGGACTTCTCCGGGAGTTGTCTGAACCACAGCAGTACCGGCCCTGCCAGGGTGGTGGAGAAGACTTTGCAAGTCATAGCATCGTCCCTAGTCTCCAAGGCCATCTTCTGTTAGAAGTGGTATATGTGATCGAGGGGGTCAGTCTTTCCCTCAAACAGTCTAAAGCTTGGGGTTGTGAAGTCCTTCGGCTTTGGCTCCAACTGGATCAGCGAAGGTCGTCCGATTGATTCCTTGCACTGTCTGCTCTACCAGATCATCGGGGGTTTGGCAGTGATGAGCTCCATGCCTCTTACTTAGCTCTACTATCATCTCTTATTTCCAGTTGGGAAGTACGCCTGCTGGGCCTTCCTGGTGCCTTTTGTCCAACGCTGCTCTGGCCTGGAAAGGCCTTGTCTGGCTCTGCCACTCCCCTGCATCCGCGATCTGGATGGGGTGGGGACTTCTATCGGTAGTTGGCCCATGGACTCTTATTGGACCTCTTCGTCAAAGTCTTCCATTCGCCTGCTCCTGGCTTCGCTTTCCAGCAACTCTTTGAGGCGAGCGTTATCTGTGCGCACCTCCGCAACTTCGTCTTTTAAACCCAGGACGGCCTCGTGGGCAATCTCCGCCTTCTGGTTTGCTTCTGCCAAGGCAGCAAGCATTTGGTCCAGCTTTTGCTCCAGACCTGGTCGTGCTTCCCGGGAGCTCCCTTCGGCATCAGGACGTATGCTCCTGGTTGTCATTCTCGAGAGTGCCATCTGACGTTGTATGGCCTTTTGTTCGGAGAGAACACGATCGTGAGACTCCTACTCTTTTTCTCGCGCTTAACGGTTTCCCACAGATAGTACCAAATTGTTGGATCAGTTCTCACCAGTGGTCCATGTGTCTCTGAACTGCTGACGAGATATTCACCAATTGTCCATATGTCCTTGCTATCCCAGAATATCTTTAGCTTTAAGCTAAGACGGGGAGGCGGGAATGGCCACCTGTAAAGACTCTCCGATGCTTAAGTCAGTGATTCATCCCTGAGATGGAATAGCAAGGAAAAATATTTTCTGTATATTGTATTGTCTCTTCTCTATATATCCCCCCTTTTGGGAGGAAACAAGACTTATATATATATGATCCTGGGATTGGGAGTTTTTTGACTCCCAATCCCAGGATCGAGTATCTTTTTCTATCATGACTTACTCCATAATTCACGGATCATAGTTATCGTGACCTTCCTTGCATCGTCACGGCCTATTTTCCACCATCCCCTACAACTCCAGCCTGTCAGGGATGAGATTTTAACAAGCCACCGTTCTGTCATGACGAATTGCCTAATGCGCGCACCTACCCAGGATCGCACTAAATACTTTGTTTGGGTCTGGAGCAATGAGTTGCTTCCCACTATACTCTGGTGGAAGACCGTTGAGACTCCCGACCCCCAGCTGTCGAGGTAAGAATCGGACTGTGCCGAGTCCATCTAGGGTCTGCGATGGGTTCGGCCCTAGCCTCGGACAGCCTATGGGCCTGTGCAGTACCACGTGCGACTCGCGTGGCCTTTAATTGGTCACTCTGGATACGTGTCGGATGGTGTGCCCCGTTTATGACCTGTTCAGCTACTTAATCGTCCACATGGTGTATGATTTAGGAACGGTCTCACACCATTATATTTCATTTATATGGATCGACTATGTTAGACATCTGTGCTTTCTTCCTAATGAGTTACTTTGTGTTTGTTTTATTTATTTTTTAATAGAGATAAAGACAGTTCCCTCCCCCTTTCTATGAGTAGATGAACCAATTTTTTTGTTTTTTTTCTTTTGTTTTTTTTGGTTCAATAGAAGATGAACTTGCTTGGAGCTTTACTTTCTTCCCCTATTTTCCGAATAAAGCTCCATTGAAACCATATGAAGATTGTTTTTCTTTCTTTTTTGAATGACTAACTGCTATTTTAAAATGACTCAATACTTAAAAACCTTAGCTTGAGTTTCTGCTTGTGTTATTTTTTAATGAAAATAGCAAAAACTCTGGGGAGTGCTACCTACAAAAACTTTCAAAGAGTTTTGGAAAATAAGTTATAGACTCTGATTTGGAGTCTCCTCCTACCCAATCGAAAAGAGTAAGGACATCTCCTAAGTTGAAAAAGATGGAATTAGTGGCTGAGGATAATAAAGACTCACCAATTTGAGTGACAATACTAGTAGCCAAAAAGATAGAGATGAATGTATAGGAGAAAGTACCTACAAATAAGACGGTATTTTCCCTATTTTTATACTTAATGATTTCGGCTATTTAAGTTTTTGAGCAATTTAGCGTATATTGGGTGTATGAAACACTTAGTCGTCATTTTTAAAAATTTCAGACAAAGTTGTTATTTTGTTGTATAAGATGGTTTATTTATTATTTGCATTTACTATTGATCATGGTCTTAGTGTGGATTATATACATTAGTCACACAAACAATATGTGACATAAATTGTGTGACTTTAAATCACATATCTCAGGAGTACTTAGAAAGAAAATAGAATTTGGAAGTATAACATATAATCATCGTGATGGTTTCATGTATGAGTTAAAATATGCATGATTGTAAGTCATAGAATATGTGACTAATAACAAAGAAAATGGTGTGGTTTATCTTTTAGAGAAGATATGTTTTATGTGTGAATGTTAAAAAATAACATCGTGATGACTATTAAGAGTTATTTTGTTCGATGTTACTTTTGTAATATAGGCACGAAATTTATGCTTGTATCAAAATATATGACTGAAAGACACAAATGACGAGTACACATTGAGAATTTAAAAAAGGAAAAAAATGTTTGTTTTTAATGTCTTTTTTTTTTTGGTTCTTGTATAGGGTTAGCATTTATTATTTGACTGGAAGTAGAAGGAAGAAGGTATAAGTGACTTGGAGAAGTTTAAAGTACGAGCGTGTTGTTGGACTATTACTCTCATAATTCTAACCTATATTTGTAAATGTCATAAGAAGCGTGACTACAAAGTCATATAGTATTGAATTATCAATTGTCAAGTACTTTTGATTATCTATATTTATTGATAATAAATAGAGATCATACATGTATTTTTTTTTTTTTTGCTCTAGAAAATCATACATATGATTAATTTTGCATAAATTTTGATATTAGTAAGATTTCTAAAATTATTATTATCCATCACAAAAGTGTGACTCTTAGTCACACAACATTATAAAATGTCTCATTATTCAACAGATGATGTACGCAAAAGCTATGATCAGCATTAGGATACACTATTTCAATTGCATGTGCAATGCCATCATGTTTGTCAGAAATTATTGTGAGTTCATCTTATTTGCCTATTACTTCCTTCAACTTAGCCAAGAACCACTCTCACGAATTATTGCTCTCAGAGTCACTAATTTCAAATGCCAACGACACTGTTTATTTCTGAAAAAAAAAAAAGAAAAAGAAAGAAATAATACTACACAATTAGCTAAGAATGGAAAATAGACTTTGATAGCATGTCACAAATATTATGACCTATTGTCACATAAAATATGAATATTTCTAATAACAACATTAGTAATATTAGAAAAATATAGTGATAAAGTTTCATAAATAATGTTATAAATGTTCACAAAAGTTGGATTACACATTATGCTATTCTTTTCTAGATATGGAAGGGAAGATATTTTTAACCGTAATACTCAGTCATTTTATACAAAATTACACAATCTATGACGAAATGTAACAAAAATTATGAGGTTTTTGATGATATAAGACAAAATTTAATAAAAATTGTGACTTTTTGATATATTTTCCAGACTTGTAAGCAAATATGTTTTAAACCATAGTTATCACTAGATCGATATCAGCTAACATTTTACAAATTTATCTAGTTACTTATATCCCTAAATAAGAACTTAGTGAATTAAAATAAAAACATACAGAAGAAAAGATTGTATTAGTTTGAAAAAAAAAAATAAAAGAGAGTTGACAAAAAAAAAAAAAGAAGGGTACATTTTGAGGGAAGAAAGCAAATAAAAGGTTGCAACTTTTTATTTTTCATTCAAAGAAAAGGTGGCAACTTTGTGACTCTTTCCCAACAAAAAAAAATGTGGATTTTATTACCTAAAAAAGTATTTTTGATTGATCAAAAGAAAAAAAAAATAGTACTTTTGCCAGAAGGATAATATTAGAACATAAATTATTCTTCTTCTCAAAAACTACTAAAAATATTAGAAATTACTACTATAATTGTCATTTTGAAAAAAAAAAAATATAAAAGTAATTTGTAGTCTAAAGACTACTAACCACATAAATTTTCCTATTTTCTTAGGCGGAGCCAAACACTACTTTACTGTTCATGGCCGTTTCGTGCTTCCCTGGTTCCTCTTCATTTTTTTTTTTTAAATCAAATGTCTCTTTATATTTAAAATGCAAAATTTAATCTTTTTCATATTATTTCTTGTCCTATTACTAGCTTGATCTAAGGGGATGTTAGTGTGCTCGGCAAGTCTTTCTGATTCTCCTTAAGTGATTGTCAACTACGAATTACATCGTTTTCAAAAAGTGAATTCCAAGTTCATTGTCAATAATAGACAGAAAAGAACCACCTTAGTAAGAAAATAAGTATAAATAAGTAATATGGCAACTTATGGAATCATTGGTGATGAACTAATGATAGAGTATCCTGTACTTGTCACTACCCGGACTCTGGGTCAATGTTAGAATAAAAATTTTACAAGTAAGAATTTTTATAAATTATTTTTCAAAAATTATTGGGTAAAATCTTCACAAGCGACAATAGTTTTCAAGAAAATGACATTTTTATAAAATTATTTTTACACAATCGATAATTATAATTAAAACTGTCTCGTATATCTATTTGTACATATTATTAATAATAGCTAAATAAATAAAGATAAGAGTGAAACAATACTAATAAGCGAGATAATACGAGCCCAGAAGAATTACTAGGACACGAATATCAACCAATCAATTGTCTAACACTGTAACTAGACCTGAGGAGGAGGAAAAGAAAGGAGATGAGTACGTAAATGCTCAGTAAAGATTCGATTACAAGATTTTTTTAGTAATAAACAATATCTAGTTTTAAATTCATACATAGTTAGTATACTACTCTAAAATTTTTATTCTTGAAATCCACTTATTAACCCATTTTCCAAAAGTTCACAAAATTCCAAACATTTGTTAAACTCATTCTCAAAATAAGTACATACTTATCCAACTTATTATCAAGTATACTGGATATCATCTAATTCCGTAATATCTATATTTTTGACATATATGAGTTCTAACTATCTAATTAAGGACCATGAGTTTTCTTTTTTTTTTTTTCTCTCTCTTTTCCCATTCTAGTATTCTATTAGAACATTTTGAGTTTTTCTTTTTTTTCTTTTTCTTTTTTTATTTTTTAGTATTTTTTGGAACACTGTGATTCTATTGGCCACGTGAGATGAATGTACAATACAATGCTATATGAATGACATGAACAAAGTGATTTACTATTTTCTATAAAATCACAAATAATCATGTAGTAATCGTTAATCAAACCATATTCAATTTTAAAAACTAATTTTCCAAGCTCATCAATTTTTCTAAAATAGTTTGAAACATAATTTCACAAAATTTCATATTTAATCAGTAAATAAATTTATAATAAAAGTATTGTAGACTCAAGTAATCGAATTCTCACTTTTAACGAGTAATAACAACGTGTTATCAAGGCTCATAATAATTCCTGTGTGCCTTTTGGAAGTCCGTTAGACGAATTAGAATCCAAATTCGTTTGGTGAGAAAGTCACTTTCCCAACGGAGTCTCAATTGGAAAAATAGGTGTGACCACTAAATTCTGGTAATTAAACAATGGCAATCACCTAGTGGAAACGATAAGCGACGTCGAGTAGAGGCTGCACTTACTAGTGGTGGGACGAGATGACACCCTATTGAGAAATTAAGGTTTCAATCTTACTCACTCTTATTTTGAAGATAACAAACATATGATTTAGTACTAATGATTTAACTTGAGTGTGTAGTGAAATGGTATTAAAGTTTTACCTCAAGTTAATTAAGGAATCAAGTTTGAAGATGGATGCATATGAACATATTAGAATCAAGATACAAGATGATATCTAGATATAGTGTATTCATACTTAGTCTTGTATTTGATTTAGTTCATTGCACATAAATTCTCTTTGCATTGGTTCATACTTTTCAAAAGAGTTTTTAAACTATCTTAAGCTTAGAATGGTTATTTTATCATATAAGTTTGAAAATAGAAAATAATGATTTCTTTGAATGGGAAAATATTCTTTAAAATATGATTTCTTAAGTTTAAATAAATTGCAAATATATTTGAAATCATGATTATTTGAAATAGGCTAAAATTATTTTAAATAAGCTAAAAGAAGATTTTTTATTTGCAAACAAGAATGTGTTTTAGAATGAACACTTTCTAAATTATTGTTAAATATCTCTATGAAATTAAAACAAATTTATAATAGCCAAAATATTCTCTTCAAATTGATTTCTAATGTTTTTAAAGTGTTTAAAATAAGTTTAGAAGTTAGTTTTTGAAAAATGCCAAAAGCTATTAAAATCTGAAAAATGCCAAAATCCTGTCAAAATCTGAAATAAGACCAAAAATGTGTTTGGTCGACCAACAGTGATTTTGGTCGATCAAAGTTGGTCGACCATTTCTTAGACCAGTGGTCAGAAATGACTGTTAGAGCTAAACTGACATGCCAAACTTCAACGGTTATATTTTTGGTCGACCAGCTTTAATTTTGGTCGACCAAACGTTTGACAGAAAGCTAATAATAGCTAGTTTTCTTAGATATCTATATATAGAGTCTTATTTGATGGTATTTAAGACAAGAGTATGAACTTAAATTGATATTCATCTATTCTCAATGTGTCTTAGCTTATTTTCACATCAATACTTTCAAATCATATTGAGCCAATCTTAGAGCATTCATTGTATATTGTTCTTAAATCTCTTAAGCCAAAATTGTATTAATTACTTTGTAAGGAGAATTTATGAGTGAGTGTTCACTCTTGTTTATTGAAAAACCATTGAGTGTGAGGTGAGGTTGCCACCGGATTCAAAACAACCCGATTTAAGTGAGGTTGCCACCGAAGTCATAAACAACCCGTGAGTTGGTGAGATTGACATTATTATCTAAACAATTCATATAGATGAGGTTGTTACCAGAGTCAAAACAATCCGAGGTTAGGCGTGATAGAGCCAGAGTCAAGACTATTGTAAAAGCTAGGGTGTGCCTAAGAAGAATTCACTCCATTTGTAAAATGGTCTATCAAGCCCATAATCTTGATCCGATAGTGGAAAGCTCAAAGCAAGTTGCCGAGAGCCAAGAACGTAGGCAAACCGTCGTGTTTGTCGAACTTCGTAAAAACCAAATTTACATTTTTTCTATCCATACACTCTTTATTTTATTGTATGTTATTTTATTGAGTATTTAATATTTAGTGTGATTAATATACTTGCTATTATTGTTATATATTTAGCATTATTGTAAATTTAACTAAAAAATTTTAAAATAATAATCTATGATTTTGAATAATTGAAAATTTTTTTAAAATGTTTTAAAATCTAATTCACCGTTCCCTTTTTAAGTCGAAGATGATTATATCATTAAATGATTTAAAAAATGTCGCTGGTGGTGTAACATTTGTGGTTTCCTAATTCCATCGACAATGAGTGACGGGCAATAGGAGGTGGCGACGTAGCTTTAGCCGGAGGTGGGGAGGAGTGCGGAATGGTGCATTGGCGGTGGGTAGCTCCGGCATGGCGACGACAAGGAACAATTATATGCAAAGTTTCAGGCTGTCTTTTTTTTTTTTTTTTTATCTATTTATTGTTTTTTTAATGCCCACAAATAGGCCCTTCCAACAGTGGGGTTTTACAATACTTGTGATACAAAGGCCATATATAATACAAATGAAATTAGATATCATATTATAGAAACTCGGAAGAGAGAGTTATGGGACCTTTCAAAAATTTGATTTCAAACAATTTGATAGTATGTTCATTGTTCAACGGTACATGGGGATCCACTGTACCACACCAGAACAAGGACGGTTGATAGCTGACACTCGATAGTTGATAAGGTTATATCAATGGTTAGGCGACCATTATTGCATAGTCCAATTCACACGTGTCCATTTTTCTCCTCCATACTGGACAACTAGTACAGGCCGTACGTCATGGCTGAGGACAGAGATTTTATTTCATTCCAATCCCCGTGTGAAAATGTCAAGTGGAAAACCCTCCTTACTTAAAAAAAAAAAAAAAAAAAGTGGTGTAACCTCTAACCCCATCAGAAAAACAAAAAGAAAAAAAAAAAAGAAAGAAAACAAAGGGAAGGTAAAAAAACATCTCCTATTCAAGGCGTAAGCACTGCTCTCATCAAAATGTTTGTTCATAGATAAAAGCATTGAGTATTACCTTATTATTAATTACTAGAAACTGTCAATTAATGTGAGGCCCATAAATTACACATATCTACACAATGTTACCCGTGAACCAATATGTTGACATTTTGCGTATTTTTCTTTTAAAAATAGGTTTGTTAGCAATTTTATTTGTGAAATTCCCTGTTTATCTTTTTGTTTATCCTATAAAAATTTAAATAAAATATATTACAAATAACAAGATATTAGAGGGAACAGTAAAATAAAAAAAATTAGAATACTGCCGCTTGCAAATTGTTCACCACAAAAGTTTAGAAATAAATATTGAGCTGTCATTCTTTCGTCATCAGTAACTTTTATGCACCAACTAGTAAATAAATACTAAATAGTCATCATTTTCTCTTTAAAAGGGCAAAAGAATTATAGACTTACGTACTGGCCGCTTGCACACTTTCACACGACAAATTAATTTTAAAATATGAAAGTTGAGAGCAATTGCAAGCCTTAGCCGCATCAACGGATCTGAACTTTAGCATTATTCTATTAAGTGAGGGTGTGACATTTTCCACAAGTCTTATAAATGGGCAACAAGTCCCTAGCCGGCTCTGCCAAGCATTTCACGATTATGATAAATAGGCCTATATATATAAAGCCAGCTCGCCCCCCTAAGAACAAGAAAACTCAAAACTAAGACACACGCTGTGCTTGTGATTGTTTTTTGTGGCAGCTCCGGTACGTTATTTCCTATTCTCATACAAATCGTATCACATATTTTTTTTTTGGGCAATATAAAAGTTCTGATTACTCCGTTCATTAAAAAAAAAAATCACAGGTGCATATTAATTTTTTCTCCGTTATCTCCTAATCAATATCCTCTAAATTATCAGAATCTCTTGTGTAGATCATATTCTTTCTCTAGAATTTTTTTTCTTCTTTATAGACCACTAGTACTGGTAAGTTGTAACCTTGGTTAGTCTCATGGAGTCATGGTAATTAGCATCTCCTGTTTGTTTCCCGATTTTTTTTTTTTTCTTTTTTAGTTTTTAATGCCTGCCTTTCTATCTGTTTAGCATGTTGTTCAACCTTCTAACATTAAATTTCAGCTATAAGTTACAAGGAGACCGCCGTAAAAAGAAAAGAAAACTTTACTTCAAAACAATTGGCAGTTCTTCTCCCATGGGGTCTGGTGTTCAATTTCCTCAGCTTTTGAAAGTTACTAGTTACAAATTTCAAATCTTAAATCTTCACGTGACAAGTATGCATTTGATGTTTTAGTGTTAGTGTTGGTTACCCTTCTGAGAAATTTTAGTGCCTTCCATATTGGCAGAACAAAATGGTACACTGTTTTGGAGGTTGGCCTCTCTGCATAGCAATATCAGTATTGGTATTGAGCAGCATACCATGTTCCATTTCTCTGCGGATCAGAAACCGAATCAAGACCAAATCCGCTGTTTTCCTGTCCCCGGAGTTCGAGTTGGGACCAGGATCAGTGATCAACAGATACTACCACAACATTGACTTCCCAAGAGGTCATATTGCTCTCAAGAGCTTTAATGCAGAAGTAGTCGATGAAGCAGGGAATCCTGTCCCTCTTCATGAAACTTATCTGCACCATTGGGTCATTTACAGATATTATCAACCCAAGGGTAACTCTCAGAACCATAACGAATCAAACATCATGTTTGTGTACAACAGTGGAATATGCCAGGAGGGTGTTCTTGGGCAGTATTATGGGCTTGGCTCGGAAACGCGAAAAACACCCACGTTTGTTCCTGATCCTTATGGAATCGAAGTTGGTAACCCGGCGGAAATTCCTGATGGCTATGAGGAGAGATGGATGGTCAATGTGCACGCAATTGATACGCGAGGCACGGAAGATGGATTGGGATGCACCGAGTGCAGGTGTGATCTGTATAATGTCTCCAAGGACGAGTATGGTCGGCCTTTGAGACCAGATTATAGAGGAGGCCTGTTGTGTTGTTATGATCAAACACAGTGTAGAGTGAGAAAAGGCTTTCAGGGTGCCAAGAGAAGCCTCTACCTCAGATATACTGTGGAATGGGTTGGTTGGACGGATTCTATCTTGCCCGTAAAGATCTATATTTTCGATGTTACTGATACTTGGAACGCTTTGAACTCTGCTGCGCATGAATGCAAAGTAAGTGAACGTTACCTACTTCCTAACATAATGTTTTGTAACTATGTTCTGTATTACATGTACTTGGAGTATGATTACTGAGATTCTGTTACGCTTTCCTTTCATCTTTGAGAAGGAATGAGAAAGTGCTCTTACACTAGTAGTGGACTATTTTGCTGCATCAGTTGTTTAAGATAAGACAGAAATTCTGTGAGATTTTGTTAGAAGTTGCAGTTTTTTTCCATGGAGATTAAAAAAAAAAAAAAGGACGGATTCGATGACTAGAATTAGAGACCTTAAATAATTCATCATTGGATGCTCCACTGAGTCCATTTGAGATGTCTGATGCGGTTATTTAGATAGTCTTTTAATACCCTTGTTACGGTGGTGTGTTCGGAAAATGCACGGGGCTTGCTTACTGTTGAAATTAGAAGTTCAATAGATTCATCCAAACATCTTAAAGGCGTGTTCAATGTCCCTTTAGGTCTGTCTGACTGACTCCATAATGTGTTAATCTAGAACTATAAGGAAAACTTTCAGTACATGCCAGAATACTTCATTTCATATGCATTTTATAGCACACAAACATATATATATATATTAGTGCTGTTGCCAGTTTTTGTCATTACAAGTTTCAATTTGTGACCGAATCAACATAATCTCTTTTGTGTGATCAGGTCGAATACGAAGTTGTGGAATCATATAAGGGTACTGGTATGACTAGTCAGAGGTTCATTGACACCAAAAGGACAAGGGTAACGATGCCAACCGGTGGCTATGTTGTTTATGGTGTTGCTCACCAGCATACCGGTGGGACTGGCTCAACATTATACAGAGAGGTGGTTTTCTTTCCACAATTGTTCGTCACAACAGACTTTCATGCGTTTTATCGTTTAAAGAGGACTTTTGATCATTCATTGGTGAGGTGTTTTACTAGTTTGAACTGTGATTTTCAGGATGGAAGCGTTATGTGTTCGTCGATTCCAATCTATGGAAGGGGGAAGGAAGCAGGAGATGAGGCCGGTTACATCGTCGGAATGTCCACTTGTTATCCTCAACCAGGCTCTGTCAAGATACTTGATGGTGAGACACTGACTCTTGTGTCTAATTACAGTAGCAGCCAAGCACACACAGGAGTTATGGGGCTATTCTATATTCTAGTTGCAGACCAATTGCCAAATCCATTAGAGCTCTTCACGCACTCTCCTCTTTGAGTGAGACTTATTTTTCGATCCAAAACCTCGTCAATGGCTAAGATGTTAATGCCTCACTGAGTGAGTTTTGATGGTGTCCAAATATGATGTGAGGATGGCAGTAAAGACTAATGGTTTTTGCTCATTATTGGCAACGATATGAAACATGTTAAATCTACATTAGGAGTTGGTTCTATTAGGTTAGTTAATGTAATGCATTTCTCTTGAATCCATATGCTTTCTTTTACATGTCTCTAAAAGCCCTAGTAAAATTTGGTTAAGTAAGTTTAAAGTTTCAGTTTGGTTGTGCTATGTATACAATAATACTCGATGCACCCAATGTAAACATACACGTTTGGCCATATAAGAGAATATTAATTATGCATGTAAAATTGATTTCACTATTTTGTTTATGTTTTGATACTCAGTCCCAGCATCGTACAATTCCCAATTTACGTGGTTCGAGCAATCAAACACATAGCACAACAGATTTTTACATGGTTCGAATTCCATATAGAATCCCATGTCCACGGGATCCGTAGCCTTCAATTAATCTGTTACTCAGGAACCAGAATTGGCCCTTAGTAACTCTCGGTTTAACGAGGAAGAAGAACTCTCAGGAAAGCTCACACCCCAAACCCCTGTTACACCATTCTCAAAAATAAAAAATAAAATGAACCCTGTTACAACTTTTGCAGTCTCTCATCCTCAACTTAATCCAAGTTCTCAGTGTATTTATAGGTTCCAAAGTCTATCAAACAAATCAAGTCAAGAACGGTAAATTACAAAGGGGTGAAAGTTATGCCTTACTAACTTGCTGATGTGATACATGTAGTTACAAAGGGGTGAAAGTGTGGTAATTATGGAACAAGACAACAAGAAAGGACAAACCTCGACTCTAGGATTGGGCACGGGATAGAGTTCGAGTTAGGTATTGCCTATTCCACTAGCCTACGGACGGGCTAAAAAAGCCTTGTACCTTACCCTACCCATTTATTATCTTCTCAAAATTCGGAAGCGGATAAAGTTTAAGTATAGAGTACCCATGGATCTAACCCATTTACCCATTAAGAAGTGAATATGATATTTATATATTTTCAATTATAGCATGTCACATATCATCTGACACAATTAAATATGAAATTATTAATCTAAGGTAAACATCATAATGTAAAATAAGCACATAAATTTCTTTTTTTTTTCCTTGATGTATTTGACATATTTTTGTTTATTTATCCTATATATAATTATATTTTTCTTAACCTTTTAGTATATATTAATCGGGTAGGGTAGGATATTGGCCCATACCCTTACCTTATCCATACTTGCATCATATACTAAAGTTAAGTTATCCTATATTATGAACCTGAATGGATCCGGCATTACCCAGCCCATGAGGACATGATACCCACAGATAAGACATAAACAAATGATAAAAGAAAAATGCTTTTCTTTTTCCCTCAATTAAGATAGGAAAAAAGAATAAAAGATGTCAATAATTTATTATTGATAAGCATGTGGATTTAATGACACTAAATTCTCACTTATTAAATAATTTATTGGCAATTATGTTACTTATTCTCAGTTTTAAGATTTTGACATGCTATTGTATTTTATCTCATGTAAGATGAATGGCCTTGCTCTAAATAAATAATATTCATGCTTTATTAAGGCTAAACTTGACAAAATAGAGAGAATTATAGAGGAAATTAAGTTGGGAGCCACTTTTGGTGCTCGAATTTTTTGTTTTGGCAATTATTTTATAGTTCTAAGTTAGTGATCAGTTTTTATTTGTGAAATTTCATGTTTGCACTTTGTTTCCCCTTTTTTCAGGGAAGACCTTTTGTTTCCTTTATCTTCATAGCTGTTTAATCTAGTTAAGGTTATTTCTGAAATAAAAATGTCACATTTTGAAGAAAAAAAAATATTTAATTCAACCGTTAAAAAATAGAAATGCCTACTCACCTTAGCAGGTTACACCGAGTCACTAAGAAAATGAAGGTGATAATTTTTCCCAAAAAAAAAAAAAATTCAAAATTATACCATATAAAATAAAATTTTATAAGAATAGGACATTGTATTTTATATTCAGTTTATACAAAATATTTTTATTATTATCAATATTTACTTCATATTTAAAACGTATAACAAATTTTTGCCATAGGAGTTAAACACCTATTGAACTTTAAAGATATATTTGTATATTCAAAAAAGTAATTCATATATGTATATTCAAAAAATAATTCAAATTAAACTTACATTAATCAAAAAGAATAAATATATGTAATTGTTTAGCGAGGGTCAGCTAGGGAGGGGCTTTCTCGTGCCCTTCTCTCTCTGCCATCTTCTCTCCTCTCTCTCAGTTTATTTGTTGAAGTCTTTGAGGTTTTCTTAGCTTTTAACCCATGAGAAATATTTTTTATTGTATTTTCTTTATTTTTTCGTTTTAATAAATCCTTTTGTATATATGAATGTTGTGTACCATAGATCTACTTTTATAAATATTTTGTCCTACTTGATTCTATATTTGTGTAGGTTTTATTATTTTTTTTAATATTTTTGTTGGTATTTTGTTAGTTTTCTTCCATATATAAAGTTTTGAGAGTTAGATCTATGAGATTTCTCATATCAAATATCTTTCTCTGAGGTCGCTATGGATGGCGGGCTATGGTGCAAAATTTCTTGACTTAGAGGAGTATGTTGTGACATCTACATGGATGCCATAAGTTTTCTATGGTATCTATTAATGAATATTATGAGACCGTTGTAATGTTTACTGATAGACGTCTTAAAGTAAACTAATGGCTCTAAGGACTGCTTGGAGCTTGTTGTCTCTAGAAATAGTATAATATATTTTATCTGCTTCATTGGACTGACTCACACACCTTATTAGACTTACTCTCACACTTGGGGAACATATGTTTTTGTTTTTCTCTTAGTGCACCTTTTTATTGTTTGTACTTGATATAGCCGTATAATCGACTTTTAATTTAACTCCATGAGGAAATTCATTTAAAAAAAAAATCAAATTTAAAGCTAATAGCTAAATAACGAATATTAAAAAAATAAAATCAATAGAACCAGAAAGTCTTAAGATTTTTTTCAATAACTATTAATTTAGCTATTAATTTATAAAAAGATATAAATTTAATTTACTTTTTAAATATATATTTTTTCAAGTTTAAAAAGATATTTTTGTAAACTTAATGGCCAAAATTGGTATTTGACCTAGAAAAAATAACTTTATTTAAAGTTTTAAATTTGAAAGTTATTGTTGATAATAACTATAATATAGATATAAATTGAACAAGAAGTTAAAATACAATATATAAAAATGTAATTATTTCCAAGTCAAGAAAAAAATTTTAATTGATCCCTTATATAAGTATATATAAATATGGGCACCAATCTAGTGTATTTTGTCTTTACCTATTTTTCACGGTAAAAGGTTGAGAGGAAAAAATATTAAATAATATATATTTATTTCTATCATTTTCTTTATAACTATTCAAATTATGGTAGTCGTTTGATAATAATCCAATGTCTAAAAAAAAAATCCAATACATAGGTAAAAAAAAAAAACCTACTCGATTATGGCCTTATATATATATATATATATATATATATATATATATATATATATATGTAAGCATTTATGGCGCTCAAGAATTAGAAAACTTAGAGGACTATATTATTTTTCATTAGGACTTTTGTTGTTATGACTTATGATTTTTATGGTAGCTTCCATTAGTATGTTATTTGCTATTATCAAATTGCGCAAAACTAGTAGCACCTTCTCAATTTCTCTGTGAGAGAACAAGTAAGACATCAGACTATACAACCGAGTGTAAAAGTGAGTATCTTACATGAGAGAATGAGCAAAGCTAGCAGCGGTTTCTTAGGGTTTGTTTGGCATTGTTTTTTGTTTTCTATTTTCAGAGTTGTGTTTTCAAAAATGAGAATAAAAACTGTTTTATGATGTTTTCAAAAAACAAGGGGTGTTTGGAAAATATTTTCTAAAAACAAATTTTTAAGGAAAAAAATTAGATGAACATAAAAATATCATATTTGTATTAAAAAAAAATATTTAAAGAAAAAATTAAGAGAGAGTGACAAGAAATAAATTCAAATAAGGGAATGAGGAGAGAGGAAGTTATAAGAAAAATGTAACGAAAAATAATAATAAGAGAGAAAGTGATAAGAGAGAATAGAGAAATAAAAAGTGTTGAGAAATTTAGAAGAGAGAAAAACTAATAAAAATACACAAGAGAGAGAAAATAATAAGAATGCATGGGGAGAGAGAATAAAGATATAAAAAGTCTTTAAAAATAAAGTAGTAATAGAGAATGAGGAGAGATAATATGATTAAAAAAATAAAGAGATAAAAAGTGATGAAAGAGAATGTGATAGAATAAAATGAGGTAATAATAAAAGAGAATGAAGATTGAGAGAATGAGGAGAAAAAATGTAACGAGAGAGAAAGTTAAGAGAAAATGTGCATATAAAAGTCATGTAAAATAATGAGTTTCTTTTTTTAGAAAAAAAATTTAAGAAAGCATTTTGAAAACAATATCTTATTGTTTTCTGTTTTCTTTAATTCTAATTTTTAAAAATATTCTCAGAGAACAATTTTATATACCTTACTTATTCTTAGAAAATAGTTTTCTGTTTTTAAAAATAAATAATTATTTTTTAAGTTATGATGCCAAACAACTCCTGGCATTATTTATTATTTTTTGTTTTCAGAATTGTATTTTTAGAAATGAAAACAAAAAATATTTTCTGATGTTTTTAGAAAACAAAAGGTGTTTGACAAATATTTTCTTAAAACAATTTTTAGAAAATGAAAAATAGAAAATATATTTGGATAGCAAAAAATACTCTAGTTTTTAGAAAACACTTTTTTTTTACAAAATAATTAAGAAATATTGTCCTAAATTATAATAAAAAAATTACAACCTCAAATAATTATACCAAACTAATTTTCTCCTCGTTGAACCTTATATTTTTTCAATTTTAACAAACTAATTTTAATTCTGTGAAAAAGACAAATTAATATAATAAATAATATTTTATTTAAATTTTCAATGATTAAATAAACTTTAAAATAGTTACTTCATTAACGTGATTGAAACACGCTCATTACTTTATATGATGTTCAAATAAAAGTGTTTAAATATTAATTGTTAGAATATGATATACTTAACTAAATAAAATTATGAACAGTGCAACAAGTAATAACTATCAAGGGTTGTCGACTCAATTTTTAAGGTGACATCATTTTCAAAATTAGAAATCGCTCCTTAGAGAAAAATACCTATAATTAAATAGTTCTTTAGCATCATGTGGTTATTGACCTTTACCACTATACTCTTGGAAGTGATATTTTTTACCATGATATGGGAGAAGAAAACCTTGAGTACACTAAAATCTAGAATCTACAACATAGTATTCACCTACTCAAAATAAGATATGTTGAAAATAGGAGTTAGTTTCATCATTTGCACTATCACAAAACAATACAAAATAAGAATTCAATTGAAAATTTTCAATACCTTCATTAGGAAATGTAAATTTGTTTTCAAGTCTTGTAATTGCATCTAAAAATACTCTAGAATTACTTACAGCACCTTCCGAATCCACATACATAAAAGTGAATAACATATCAAAGTGACATGCACATAAAATATTTTGTGTAATTATATTTTTTTGACCCCTATAACTAACTTGCTTATCTGCAGGAACACGTATACTGATATGTGTGTTATCGATTACACTAATGTATTTTTAACACAAAAAATATTTAAATTCAATAAAAATTATATTCCAAGAATAACAATGTGATTTTCACTAAATTATCTTTAATATAATGAATTATCTGAAACCATGGATAATATTTTGAGGAGTTGACAATGTGAGAAGGTAATGGAGTTTGAGTTAGACGAATTATATTTTTTCCCAACCTACATATTGCCTTCAAAGTTAAGTGAAAGTGTATCAACTGTCTCAAAGGAATATTGAAACCGATCTACTACAAGTCTCATTCCCATATTTTGGCCAACATTTATGAGAAAAATTGCACGTGCTTCTTCAACTTTAATCCCTCGTGTGTCAAGTATCCATTTTGTTTTAAAGAAGCACAAAACTCAAGAAATATGTTTCTATCCATTTGTAATAAGTAATAACCCATAATATGCTCTCTCATGACTATCTAATAACTCTCTCACAAAAGCTTAACCGCTTAAAATTGATGTTCTTTGAGGTACTTTTTCGATAAACATTTCATCGTATTCACCTAATAATATAAGCATCTTGAAATCTGCAAAGTCATCAAAATCACTACTTGAAGAAGATGAACTAGAATCACCCATTTGATTCGTTCTAGTCGTGTAAATATTATCAACATACGTATTTAAAATTTGAAGGACAAATATATATATATATATATAAACTCTCTCACAAAAGCTTAACCGCTTAAAATTGATGTTCTTTGAGGTACTTTTTCGATAAACATTTCATCGTATTCACCTAATAATATAAGCATCTTGAAATCTGCAAAGTCATCAAAATCACTACTTGAAGAAGATGAACTAGAATCACCCATTTGATTCGTTCTAGTCGTGTAAATATTATCAACATACGTATTTAAAATTTGAAGGACAAATATATATATATATATATATATATATATATATATATATATAGAATTAAACCCAGTTACATTATAGACTTGAAGCACATAGAGATTTTGATATTTCATATTTCTTAAATACTATAATAATTTTAAGCACATAGTAGATACCAGTAATAGACTTTAAACACATAACAATTTTAACATTCTATGTCTACCAAATATTGTACTAATCTTTAAATCCTATTAGCTACTAGGATGGCATACTCAAAGCCTATCCAACCAAGCCCTCTTTCTAAGAGTAGACATATTAACAAAGATTTCTCTCCACTCGGGATTCTTAAACTTCTCAACTGCTTTCATGTAAATATCATCATCAATTCCTTCCATTCCTTCAATGATTTGCACACACTTTGTAAGAGAAAATTCCTCCTTTTGGCTATTACCTTCTGTACTAGGACTCTTTTTCAGCCTTAGCTAAACAATCATCAGCCTTAACTTTAGCTGCTTCGGTCCATGCAAGAAGTGCATCCATCATTTGTTGTGATCTATTCTTTTCAGATCTTCACTCTGCACTAGTTGTTTCAGAATATTTTGACGAGTGATTAAAAACTTCATCCACAAGGCGAGCACATGTGCAAATAGTACTATAATGATCATCAATGTTACGAATATCTTTCTGACCAAATTCACCCTCCAATTCTCTCACATCATCTGCATTAGGTGGGCCTTCACCAGCAGCTCGTTGAAACGAGCCAGTAGCAGTCGACTTATTAAAAATAAGTTCTATTGAATAAAGTAATCACATCTTTTCTTGCGATACTGCGATGCCTTCGGATGTGCCCAAAAGAAAAAGAGAACTATTTTTATTGTCCGAATTATTCAAGCTATAATTCTCCAAATAAATAATAGACACAACTAGAGTTTTCTGAATATATACATAATATACTCTTACCCTTAAATAACTCTGCCATATTTCCTCCGTAGTAGTCATAGTATTGGTCTTACGATCCCATCTAATACCAGTTTATTTCAATAGTTCGGCAAACTCACGATACTTCAGGCATAATCTATTTTATTTCTGCTTTACTTGTTTCATTGAGAGCATGCATTTATTTTTATTTTGCAACTTTATAAGAATTTCTGACCATGTGTTTGGGCTAAACAGTCCATTTCACATATTTTCAGTATTGACTTCATCAACCATAATATCAATCAAAATCTTTTCTATTGTTGGACCCCGTAAGTATGTATCATCAAGTTTAGTAACCTCATTTGCCATATTCCAAAATCTAGCACCTAAACTAAAAAAATTCAATATTTCAAACAAACAAATATAAACAATAATAACTTTGAAGTAACAATAAATAAAAAATAGAGAAAATGGTTCATGAACTGATATGGCAAGAGAAAAATTGTTTACCAAATAAAAAAAACTTTGCTTTTATAACTATCTTCCCACTTCAATAACCACTCGAACAGTCCCGGAAATAAAACTTCAACCATATTTATCTTTTTATAGAATTCAAGAATGGGATCCAATTGTCTGGTATTAAAAACTAATGCTCAAAATGATTTTGAATTTGTAGTCTTTATATTACGCAGATAATGTGGGCTAAAAACGATTGGCTCTTTGACACTAAGACTAGTTAAAAATCTAGTAAGTATTATGAGTTCCTTTTTATTATAAATTTTTAAACGCAAGAGTACGTATCGAACAAGTAATAAAGTGATGAATAAAGATATTGTTTTCATAGAGAAATTACTATAATGCGTTAAGTACTAAACTATACTAGTTATTAATTTATTCAAATAATCAATTTAAAAAAAATCTAAAATTAAAATTTAAACTATAGAAAATAAGAAAATAAATAAATAAAATTAAAGAGTGCAAATAATTTATCAAATCGCCGATGAAAATAAACGGAGGATTACAATTTTCACTCTATGTATGCCTGAATCACTAGTTACCCTCTTTGAATTATTATTTAATCCGAATTGTCAATCAAGAACTCTAGTGTATCTACAAGCCTCTTCCGGTACTCATGTAAAAATATCTCCTCTAATTAATTCACTATATTCCTATGTGAATTAGATTAAGAAAAGATTCATCAAAAGTAAGATCTTTTAATGATTGCACATGTTATATAGGTATATTCCTATCCTACATAAACTCATTTAAACATGATCATATGTTATTCTATTTAGGTTTAAATCTGAAATTTCTTTTCCAAGTTCATACAAATTACCAATATCAATTCAAGTGGTGATCAAACACTCAAAAGTATTAAAAACAAGATAGAATAAATAATTCATAAATTAAAATTACAAAATCAAAGAGTTAATATCATAATTCAAACTAAATATAAAGATCTCATTGTAATCATAGAAAATACATTTAGTTCTTAACTAAAATAACAAAACTAAAAATAAAAATTTTGCGACATAATGAAAAACTAAAAACAAACAAACAAAGGTTGAGCAGGGGAATGATTGAGAATAATTACAAACCTCCTCTTCTAATTTGGCCTCCAATTACTCTCCCTATTAATCTCTCTCCCCCTCTGGATTATTGTGTTTCTCTATTTAGAATGGTACGTTTTTTTCTTTAGTCCCGTAGCTCTTTTAGTCGATGGGAGTGAATTCACGGATTCCAAAGCTTCTCTTTGACTAGTGGAGTATATGTGTTAATTTTCTTTCTTTTTTTTTTCTTCTTTTCTCTTTCTTGTTTCCCATGTTCCTATTCAATTTCTGCCACTTGGGCAATAATCTGTTGCGATAAATACGCATGAGCTCGGCATGTAACTCGCCTTTCATTGGGTGAAACAAGACTTGACTTTGACCCAGTGATGTGGCAAAATCTCGTTGGAGAAAAACTCGGTTGTACCAATGCTGAAAAGCACCTGATCTGACCGCCCTGAAGACTCCTACGCCAGCCATTAGCTCGTGGGCCCCAGCTGTCTCCTCGTCCCAGCCGACCACTCGCCTTCCTCCGAGCGTGAAGAGCACGCACCAGGCAGATGCAATCCAACCTAGATCCAACGGCTGAAAATGGTGCTTGACTTCTCCTTTTTAACTCTCGCATCTAAAGTTTCTATTTCATCCGATTTTTCTTTTTTTTTTTTCTTTCTAAATCAAATCAAATTAAATTAAAATAAAAACCTAAAACTAATGAAATTCTAATTCAAATTAAAGTAATTTAAATTAATTAAATTAAAATACCTAATCCTAATAAAAATAAATAAAATTAAATCTAAAACATAATAAAATAAAACAACTTAAATTACTTAACATCTAAATAAAAATTACTCTAAAACACACATTTTTAACGAATAAAAATCATAATTATAGTAGTGTCATCACTTTTTCACTATCAACGTCAATAGCTACTTTGCCAATGATATCGCACCCATGAATATCAGCAAGCATGAACATAATATTAAATATTCTATTGTGCTAGCATCTAGGTAATAACAAACCATAGTCCTGACAATCAAAACATGCAAAAATATATAAATATAATATAGGTGTAGATATAAACGACAAGCTTAGAATATCAAATCACGAAGGGCAAAACTGTGTTCGGTAATGAAAATTTTCAAGGAAAAAAAAGTATAACATCGTCCATTATACGAGAATGTCACCATGTAACAGAACAAATGTTATTTAAGGTCACTATACGTGTCATATTATCCATGAGCTGATTAGTTGTTAATAGCTTGATAAAGATGACATTTAAATTAAAGCATGGCTTTTATTAAGGAAATCGAAGAAATTAGGACTTTTAATTAGTTAGAAGAAATAAGGGTGAATAGATTAGCTAGAAGAAACACTTTTGATGATATCTACAATTGTTGCAAAGAGTGTCCATGTTATTACAAAGAGTCTGGTCACACCTTCCTAATAATGCAACAGAAACTACTCTTTTCACTAAGAACTTGTACCCATGAAGCTAAGCTTCTAAGGGTAACATATATCAATATCTCATGATTACTGTTGTCCATATTATTTGATGGCTTATTTTATGCTTCTTGTCTAGTAGGTCACTCCCATTAATAGTATTTCTGCCAAATATTAACTAGTACAGAGCAGAAATTTTTTCAGATTTATAAATAGATGTAGAATGCAAATAACTAGGTATATTGCTTATCTTTATCAGATTTTGCAAATTCTGACCACAACAGAAATCTTTTTGTTATTCTCATGTCAAAGAAATTCATGTTAGAACCCAATTAGTTGTCTTCTACTTCCTAACACCGCTAATATATCCAACCCAAAATGTAAATAACAACAAAAATTATTTGAAAACGAAAAAGAACATTCAAAGTACACTGAAATATTCACTGTAACATTTCATCAAACACTTGGTATACATTCTTCAATCAACTACCTCTCATCACATATAATCATATCAAAAGAGCTTTTATCAGGGCAACCCATATAAAAAAAAAAATTACGTACATAAAATCACAAGCCATATAATGATCTAAAGAATAATCCAGGGACCCAAGAATCTATTTTTATCCATATCTAACAAAATAACCAACAAGAACAATAACCTCTAACAACATAAATGTTAGAGCAGTTTTCACCAACTGTCCACGTGTCTCTGAACTGCCGATGTTGAATCCTCCAACTGTCCACGTGTCCTTGCTATCCTAAAGAGCTTTCGACTTCAGACAAGATCGGAGAGGTGGGAGAGGCCACCTGCAAAGATTCTCCGATGCTTAAGTCAGTTGGTTATCTTTTATTCAGGGTAGCAAAGATTTAGTTTTTCTTTGTATGAGTACATCTTTTTAAATGTTTCTTTTTGTATGCGTACATACCTCCTTTTTGGGAATGCATAGCTCATATATATAGTTCTGAAATTGTGAATCTCATAGTTCTTAATCCCAGGACCGAGTATCTTTTTCATCAAGACTTACTCTAGATATCACGAGTCGAGATTACCGTTATTCTCCCTGTATCGTCGTAGCCTAGTTTCCACCGTTCCTTATGGCTCGAGTCTGTCAGGGGCGAGATTTGGACAAACCGCTATTCTGTCAGGACGGTTTGTCCCATGCGCACACCTACTCAAGATCGCATTAAATGCTCTGTCTGGGTCTAGAGCTATGAGTTACTTCCCATTGTACTCTGGTAGAAGACCCTTGGGGCTTTCGACCTCCCAGCTGTTGAGGTAAGAATCGGACTGGGCCGAGTCCATCCAAGGTCTGGGATGGGCTCGACCCTAGCCTCGGACAGCCCAATAGCCTATGTGGTATCGCGTGCAACTCGCGTGGCCTTTAACTAGTCACTCTGGATATATGTCGGACGGTGTGCCTCGTTTATGACCTGTTCTACCACTTAATCGTCCACGTGGTGTATGATTTAGGAATGGGTTCCACAACTCCCCCTATTTCCCTAGTAGATGGATTCGTATCCATCAAGTGGGGAAATCGTTTCTCTGTTCCTCTAATTTGAGAGATACATGTGGCTCTCCAATTGCCAACGCGGAGGCACACCATCCCATGTCACAACTTTTTCAAATTTCAAAATTCTGACGGTTCAGTCTTCCTTGCTCTGCCCTTCTCTAGGAAAAACTCTTCGGCTCCCCCTCTATAAAAGCCGCATTTACGCTCATTTCTTACTTTACCAAAATCTCAAAGTATTTAAGCTTTCTCAAATCTTAGGGTTTCCGCACTTTCTTTTTCCTAGAACCTTTCGTCTTCTTCGATCATATCTAACACGATGGCCCTATCTCTGAGTCAGAAACTTCGTCCCGTCGCAGATTCCAAATTAGGGTCATTGAGGAGGCAGCTCTGCTTTCCTAGCAAAGTCACTTTAGAGAGGGTCGACGGCCCAACAGACTGGTACCTTTACCCCTTTGCTCCAGAAGGCTCCATCATTCTGGGGAGGCGGCATCTGGAGTGGTTGCGGTTTCCTCTCCCTCCTTTGGTCCACAGTTCTTTAGCCTCCTAGGAATTCATCCGATGCAGCTCAATACTAATGGAATCATGATTTTGATGGGGCTTTCTGCCCTGTCAGTCCTCTATAACATACATATAGACTTAGAGGTGGTCTTTTATGCATATAAGCTCACCCTCATCCCCAAAAAGAGCTCCTACCCCACTTTCAACTTTTAACTACTCCCGGGACGCTATATTTTCTGGGGCTTGCCGAGGTTGAACAAGTAATGGGACTCCCACTCTAGGCTGTATGCCATCAGAGGGGCGTGGTGCTCTCCTGGGGTGAATGGAGAGTACTTCCAAGTTCCTTTATTTTTTCTGCACAGTAAGTACTAAGTCGTGATTTTTGGGTCTGTGTTTACCTCATCCGTTATTACTCACGATGTTTTTCCTTGTGCAGCCTCCGTGGAAGAAAGTAGATTTGAGCCGCAACTATCAGCGAGGCAGCTCAATGAGCTGGAAGGGATCGTCATCTTCTGATCCCCTAGGGATTGCTGACACATCCAGGCCACCCTGAACCCCCAGGTTATGAATATGATGCCTAGGATAATTTCATACCTTCCTTTCCCGCTGGATTCCTGGGTTATCACGAAGCACCTGCGGAGCCAGCTCGAACCCTCGGCTCTGAACTGGTTCTGTCGCGACGAGCAGAGTCGTATCACCATGGTGGGTTGCCAGGTTACAGCGTCGAGCCAGCTGGCAGGTCCTTGCGACCTGGTGGCGCCGACTAGCCACGAGCTCGAAGAGGCCTTGAGGCTTGTGGCCGAGGATTGCATCAAGCTCCGTAGAGAGAAAACTGCCGCCCCCAAGAGAGTTAAGGGTGAGTTCATTTTCGCATTCTGGAGCTCCATCAATCGGGTTATAGTTGTGTTCTAACTACGTTGCTTGCTCTTTATAAGTTCTGATGCAAGCCTTTCAGTAGACCCCTCTCCAGTCAAGAGAAGTGCTGCTGCGCATAAGGCTCGATCCAAGGTACCCGCTGGTCGGTGCCTTGTGATGTCTTCAGAAGATGAGGCACCTGCGGTCCCCTCCCCCGGTGCTAGCGGGCCTCCGACTCGGGAGATGACGGCCATAAAATTCGTCCTTCCTGGGGAATCCGCCGCTCCGACCTCTTCCTCCCCCCACTCCGGTTCGAAGACGAGCACGGAGTCCGGTGCTGTTTATCCCCATGGGGAGATCGCTGAGCTCAGTGGGGGAGTTCTGAGGTTGAAATCTCGGCTTTCCTCCCCTCCTCTAGTCCCAATAAAGCGGCATCACGAGGCCGACTCATCCAAAGAGAAGGAGGGCCCGACAAGGAAGAGGGGCAAAACTACCCCTTCTTCCGACAGTGACGACGATGGGGCCACGCTGGCCCTCATTAGGAGGAGAAGCTCTGCGCGCGTGGCTTGTCAGGGGGAATTGGTTAAGACAAGACCGAAAAATCACAATCAGGCGGGGCTCTAATAAGGGTGGCAACTGGAACTGCCGATGCAGCAGCAGTCGCCGTGGCGTCCTCTGCTGAGGATGCGCCGACACGAACTGTTGCCGAAGGCATGCTCGACGACGCTCAGCTTTCTATCATCCCCACCACCGCTACTTCGGGAGGAGAGGGTGTCCATGCAGTTGGCAGGGTGGAGTTGCGTTCCTCAGATATGGACAATGCCCAAGGAGAGGGTCCAGCTGCGGAGCCCGAGCTGGAGGCATTCTTCTTGGAGAACGTTAAGTTCGTCGCCAGTCGTAACATTGTGCAGGTTTGGCTCGTCTGGCCCCCACCTCCATTTTTTGGCATCCTTACTGAACATTGACTTCCCTTTCTTGTATCTTGCAGCTAGCCACCGTCCAGTCCTTCTATTCCTCTCGTGTCAGGGAGCTGACTGGGGAGTTGAACTCCCGCTCTGCATTGGCCGAGCAGAGTGAGGCCGCCCTTGCCAAGTTGTGGGCTGACTTCAACTTATATCAAAGCCTGGATGAGGCTAGGGTCGGCAGCACTGTGGCTCATGCCCTGAGTGTCGAGAGGACCAGGTGCAAAGAGCTGGCCGTAAAGTTGGCTGAGGCGGAGGCCGGCATGCTCGCTCAATCTGAGACCGCCAGGTTGGCCCAAGACGAGCTCAGGGTCAAGGAGCAGGATCTACAGAATGCAGGGGTGAAGATGTGGCTAGCCTTCATCGCCCACGATAGGGCCGTCGATGATGCCAAAGAGGCAAGGAAGGCCGAAGCGAAAGCCAAACTGGAAGCCCATTCCCTTCAACGCAGACTCGATCAGTCCAATGAGATAAACTGACATCTTTGCTTGGATCACAAAAATTTGATGGGGGCTTATGCAGACCTGTCTCGTAAGTACGGCGAAGATCTTGCTGACATTAACACTCTTTTGGTCGACTTGTCGCAGCGGCAAGCGGAGCTGAGGCTGACAGCGCTAAGGGACAGACTGGCAGACGTGGAGAAGCTAAAGACGAGGTATTAGAGGCATGTGGATGTCCTTTCTATGGAGCGCTATAGGTCTCGCTAGGAAAATAAGGTGTTCTAAGGCCACGCAGAAGTGGTAACGCTAGACCAGTTTGATGAGTAGAAAGGCGTCGAGAGGGACCATTATTCCATCAAGCATTATATGCAGCAGCTAGGGGATGAGATTAACATCGTGTATCCTGCAGATGTGCTGAAGATGTTCAATGAAGAAAAAGACGGGCCCTCTGCATCTGTCTCTGTTACTAATGAGATCGTCCTTACTTCTGGTCCTCTAGAGCAAACCTCGGAGGTTCCTTGCTGTCAACCTGAGCTTGGGGCCTCAATTGGTGATGGGTTTGGAGCAGTCATTTTGTCCAGTGATGACTCTGACCCTGGCACGCCGCCCTCTACCAGAGCTAGACCAAGTGCCGAAACCGGCCGCGCTCCCCTGGCCGGAGGTGATTAGGACCTCTTGCTCTGTATATTTGTAAAGTAGGTGCTCGTTGTAACCATTTGTTTAAATAATAGAAGACGTGCTATTTTTCCAAGCTCATTTTGTTCTCTTACTCCTTTCGTTGACCACATTTAGTGTTAGGGTCTGATATCGTGTATGATGTCATTCCCTTGTCGGTAGCACAGTCGGCGTTTGGGTTTGACTCAGTTGTATATAGTTTTGAGTTCTTAGTGAATTCTCCTCGTACTTTGATCGACGAGATTAACTTTGGAGACCAGGATGTGAGTTTCGGCCTATCCGGTTTCGAGGATGTATAACCTCTGTTATAACTTGTCTTAGCAGAATTCGACCCACGCGTGTGGCTGGACATCTCTGACCCCAAATGGGAAAGCATAAGGAACCAGCTCCCGGGATTGGTTGACCACTGTTTGGACCCGTCGCTGCAGAGAAAAAGGTCTGGACTCGGCTCTCATCGGGAGTGAACAGGGCGCTACCACTCTGATGTATCCTTACGAGTCCGTCCAAGACCTGTCTCTTATAAGTAGAGCTTCCGTATGTGCATCCCTGTCGACCATGTGCTTTGTACTTTTAGGAAATAATAAACAGAGTTTGATTTTAACTTATGTCTTCATAACTAGTCTTGTACTGGACTACTTCCAATGGGTAGGCTCTAACTCCGTTACTTCTTAGTTGACGCGTAATTAAACCATTCTCTTGGTAGGGTCCGCTTCCAACGGGTAGACCCTGACCCCGCTTTCCTTTGTCTCGCATGTAGTCAAAACGCTCTCTGGGGAGGGTCTGCTTTCAACGGGTAGACCCTGACCCCGCTTTCCTTTGCCTCGCACGCAGCAAAAACGCTCTCTGGGGGGGGGGGGGTCTGCTTTCAACAGGTAAACCCTGTCCCCGCTATTCTTAGTTTTGCACGCGACTAAAACGTTCTCTGGGGAGGGTCTACTTTCAATGGGTAGACCTTGCCCCTACTTTCATTTAGCTTTTTGTACAGCTAAGATGCTTCTTGGGGAGGGTCTACTTCCAACGGGTAGACCCTGTCCTTGCTTTCCTTTAAGAGTGGGTCGTAAGCTTTCGCCGCACGACTTTTTTTTCTTCGTACGTTTTCTCAGGCCATCAGTAATCCTTTTATTGCACGATGTGATTCCCATAGTATGATTGTTTTCGAGGTCTGTTGGCAAGATTTAGTTGCGCAACTCTTTCCTATTCGTATGTTTTCTTCGGTCGTCAGTAAGCGACGTGATCCCCTTAGTACGATCATTTTTGAGGTCTACTGGCAAGTTTTTTGTTTACGCAGCTCTTTCCTCTTTGTATGTTTTCTTGGGTCGTCGGCAAGTGACGTGATCCCCATAGTACGATCATTTTTTAGGTCTGTTAGCAAGTTTTTGGTTGCACAGCTCTTTCCTCTTCATATATTTTCTCGGGCCATCGGCAATCCTTTTATTGCACGATGTGATTCACATAGTACAATTATTTTCGAGGTCTGCTTGTAAGTTTTTGGTTGCGCAACTCTTTTCTCTTTGTATGTTTTCTTGGGTCATCGGCAAGCGACGTGATCCCTCAGTACGATCATTTTTTAGGTCTGCTGGCAAGTTTTTTGTTTACATAGCTCTTTTCTCTTCGTACATTTTCTTGGGTCATCGACAAGTGATGTGATCCCTATAGTCCGATCGTTTCTGAGGTCTGCTGGTAAGTTTTTGGTTATGTAGCTCTTTCCTCTTCATACGTTTTCTTGGGTCGTCGGCAAGCGACGTAATCCCCACAGTACGATCCTTGTCGAGGTCTGCTGGCAAGTTTTTGGTTGCACAGTTCTTCCCTCTTCATACATTTTCTCGGGCCATCGGCTAGCATTTTAACGCACGATGTGATTCCTATAGTACAATTCTTGATTACGTAAGGGGTCTGCCACTATGGGCAAACCCCTTTTCCACAGCAATCCAAATGATAAATCCGTGTGGCAAAAAACTTGATCTGTTTTGGAATTAAGTTTTTTAATAAAATAAGCATTTACACGGGTCTTACAACATTTACAAGCGTCTTACACGTGATACTTTTTCAAGTGCTGAGCATTCCACGTGTTCGGTAGGCTCTTCCTGGTCTTGAGTTCTTTCAGGACATACACGCCATTGTCAAGTGCTTTGATCATCTCATAGGGTCCAACCCAACTGGAGTCTAGCTTCGAGGAATTCCCTGTTCTGACCTTCAAGACCCAATCCCCAACGTTAAATCGACGAGTACTAACCTTCTTTGCGTAATAGGACCTGGCCTGCTGGTGGTATGAGGCCAGGTGGACCAGGGCCATGTTTCTTGTTTCTTCCAAGAGGTCTGTGTTTTTTCAAATGAAGTTAATCATGTTTGCCTTATTAACGGTCGTGTAGGCTTCAACTTCTACCCATTTGGTGAAATAATCCGTGGCCAGTAAGACGTACCTTCTTCCCCTTGGACTTCTGGGGAGCTCTCCGATAATGTCCAGACCCCATTTCGCAAACAGCCAAGGAGTTATGTTTGAATAGAGATCCTCCGCTGGTTGATGTTTCATGGGGGCGAACCTCTGGCACTTATCGTATTTCCGAACAAATCGGGCTGCCTCGGTCATCATGTATAGCCAGAAGTATCCAGCCGTCAGAGCTTTATGGGCGAGGCTACGTCCGCCAGAGGGGTTACCGCATACTCTCTCGTGGATTTCCTCTATCAGTTTCTGTGCTTCGATGGGACCTACACATGGCAGCATCGGTCCCATTGTCGATTTCCTATATAGTTGATCCCCTACCATCAAGTATCTGGCAGCCTTTAGTCTGATCGACCTTGCTTCTCGGGGGTCGGCGGGTAGATTTCCTAATGCCAAATACTGGGTGATGGGTTTCGTCCACCCCTCGTCTGCGGAGCCAGTTGCAAATACATGGCATGCGGGGGTCTCCAGAGGGTCCCTTATGCTCTCGCTCTCTAGGAGAATCTCTGCGTGTTCAGTCGTTCCCCTGATCGACCTGCTCTTAGCTAGCTCATCAGCCTTCTAGTTCATCTTCCTAGGAATCTGTTCGATATTGAAACCGCTAAAGCGGGATTTTGCCCCCATTATCTTGGAGAAGTACCTGTGTAGTCTTGGCTCTTTTACTTCGAAGTCTCCTATAACCTGACCCACGATCAACTGCGAGTCAGTCTTTACTGCGATGCTCTCCACTCCAAAGTGCAGAGCCAGTTCAAGGCCTTGTAGCAGTGCCTCGTACTCCGCCTCGTTGTTGGTTGCCTGGAAACTACGCCTCAAAGCTTTCTCTATTCTGAGTCATGTTGGGGTCTGCAGGACTATCCTGATACCTGACCCCGAGGTATTCGTGGATCCATCGGTATAGAGGGTCCAGGCTGAAGAGGGGCGAGGCAAAGCCATCTGGAGCGGGTCGTGTAGCTCGTCGAAGGATTTGATTGCTACTAGGAAATCCGCCATGACTTGTCCTTTCTTCGCCACTCGAGGTCGATACTCGATGTTGTATATTCCTAGTTCAATGGCCCACTTGTTTAGTCATCTCGATAGGTCCCACTTGGCCAAGATTTGCCAAATGGGAAAATCCGTATACACTGTGATTGAGGGTGACTCAAAGTATTGCCTGAGTCTCTTCTTAGCATTAACCAGAGCGAGGACCAGTTTCTCTGCCATACTATATCGCGTCTCGGCATCCAGGAGCATGCGGCTTGTATAAAATACTGGCCTCTACTTGCTGTCTTCCTCGACGAATAGTACGGCACTGATCGTTACTTCAAATACTGCTAAATAAGCGAATAGGCGTTCCCCCTCTGCTGGGGAAGCCAGGATAGGCAGATGACTTAAGTATAGCTTGAGATCCGTCAGTGCCTTATCCTGCTCCTCCCTCTAGGTGACAGTGGAGGTTCTCTTTAGGCACTGGAAGAAAGGCTTGTATCGGTCAGACATCTTGGAGATGAACCGGCTGAGAACGGTTATCTTCCTGGCTAAGCGCTGGACCTCCCGAAGAGTCGAGGGTCTCTGCATGTCTGTGATTGAGGGCAACTGGGTCAGGTTAGCCTCAATACTCCTTCTGCTCACGATGTGCCCCAGGAATTGGCCGGAGGACACCCCGAACACACATTTCTTGGGGTTCAGATGTATCCAATATTGCCTCAGAATCTGGAAGCATTTGTCTAAATGTCTCAGATGATCTGACGCTTCTCTGCTCTTTACGACCATGTCGTCGATGTAGACTTCCATAGTCTTTCCTAATAGCCTGGTGAACATCTTGTTCATGAGCCTCTGGTAGGTTGCCCCCGCGTTCTTCAGACCAAATGACATGTGTCTGTAACAATACAGACCTCGCTCTGTAACAAATGCCATGTGGATCTAGTCTTCCTCATATAGGACAATCTGGTTGAATCCAGAGTAGGCATCTAGGAAGCTCATCCAATCGAATCTTTCCATTGCATCTACCATTTGGTCTATCCTTGGTAGGGGAAAGCTATCCTTTGGGTAGACCTTGTTCAGGTTGGTGAAGTCTATACAAGTACGGTCGTCACTGTTTTTCTTCTTCACCACCACCGGGTTGGAGACCCAGCATGGGTATACGCATTCCATGATCAGGCAGTTCTCCAGTAACGTCTCTACCTCCTTGTTGATCGCCCTGTTTTTCTCTGGCACGAACCTTCGGGGTCTCTGCTTGACCAAAGGGAAATTGGGGTCTATATTCAGCCGGTGGCAGGCGTGCGGGGGGTCTATCTCGGGCATGTCTTCATGGGACCACTCAAAGACGTCTTCGTTCTGCCTCAGGAACTCCAAAATCTCGTTCTTTTCCTCTTCGGGCAGCAGAGCCCCGATTAAGACTACCTTCGCTACCAGCTCCTCAATCATGGATTTTGGTCCATCGGCCTCCTCTTCGATCCGCTTTATGTATGATGGCAGGCAGTCCTTTGATTGCTACCTATCCCCGACCGAGGTGCTCGCGCTCACATTGGCTCCCCTCAGGGCAGTCGAAAAATATTTCCTAGTAGAGGCCTGGTCTCCCTTGATGTCTATCATATAGGTACCATCCCTTGATAGACATCTTAAGACTTGATGTAGGGTGGAGGCGACCCCATGCATGGTGTGGATCCATCCTCTCCTCATGATAAAGTTGAAGGAGGACTGGCAGTCGATGATGACGAAGTCCATATCCAAGCATCTCTCCGCAGTGCAGACCTTCAGGGTCACGATGCCCAAGAGGCTAACCTTGGTACTGTCACGACCCAAACCCCAAGGTAGTGGCAGAAGGGGAAATTTTGATTTTTTTTTTTTTTACTCCAACCAATGGACTTATTCCACAGTTCATAGTCACCAATAAACACAAACTAAAAAATTTGAAGAAATCAAATTCTCAAATATTTAAATGAGCATCATTATTCATACCTCCATATCACACTAGAATGGTATATATAATTACAGACATTCTCAAATTAACATACTTAATAAGAATGCTACTAATATCCAAATATTTTACAAGACTTAAACTCGAGTCTTGTATTCACACTCCTAGCATTACCAAGTCTTAAACTACAAATAAAAGATAACTTCTTATTCTACTTGTTGTCTGTCAATGTCATACTGGACTCCGCCTGTGAAGAAAGTAGGGAGGGTGAGCATAAATTGCCTAGTAGGTTACCCAATTTCCTTTTTTGGGAAAATCTTTTATAAATCTCAAAATAGCTGCATGGTTAGTACTACTAGAAAACCATTTCTATAAATATTAAGGATTTAAACCATTTATAGAAAATCATACTAAAATCAAACCAAATATCCAGGTCAAAACATATAAAAGTCTCAATTTAAATAAGTATAATGCACATCACATAAATCAATACATCACATGAGTCTTCATCCTCTCATCACAACTAGAGCAACTTATACTACATGAATTGAGTGCTCTCTGCCTGACATCTATCTCTGAAAAACTGGAGGGACACCCATATGTCAAATCCTACCGAACCGGAGGGGCACCGAATGCCTACGCCTACCGAATGGAGATAGTCAGAAAACAAACCCCACGCAGGTTTACGGGCTCTCACCGAAGACGGGTGTACTAGTCCGCCTACGACAATACCGTGATGCCTAAGACGACTCTCATGCCTGATCGTATGAAATGTGCAATATATATAAAGTCTCAAAGAACCATGCAATGTTTTGACATCCTAGACATGCTCTGATTTTTAGTTAAAATCCATTTTGTACTTTAAAAATCCAAAGTACATTTTCCATGGCTTTACCAAATTCCAAGTATAAAAACTTGTACAAAACCATATTTAAAAATATCTAGAGCAGCCTACAATGTTTTACAAATTCATAGTTCATCAAAATAACTATTCAAATAATTCAATTTAATAAAATCACGAAATTTCATTTTTCAAGATAAATTTCAATCTAAATGAAAATAATAGAAAACAAGGAAATTGAATCCCCTACATTGAAATAGTGATTATGTTGAGCTAACGGTGCTAGAAATATCCTCAATTGATCACCAGGTTGTTTGGACAGTTGTTTTCGAGTCTCGTCACGTTCACTTGAAAAGTTGACTTTTCAAACGGAGTCTCGGATCGAGAAACAGAGGTCACCACTGAATTCAGAACACCCAAAAACGTTGGTTTGGATATAAAGTTCGTCGAAAACGGGTCCCGGTACGGAACCGGCCCGTGGCACGCAAAACGGTGCAAATCAAGAGCTATTTTCTCGATTTTCGTGCCACTTCGGAAAATAGTGGTATTTTATATCAAACTTCATGTCCCGACTTCACTGAGTCCAAATTTGAAGTCAGAACTTAGTTTCGAGGTTCCAAACACTAAATGGGCTCAAAATCCGAAAATTATAAAAATACCACATTTTGAAAATATTTAGAAAAATACCACAATTTTGTCCCGATAATCAACTACCTTCCGGTTATCGTTTTAACACTTAAAAATCATGATATTTCAGGTTTCAAACTCCTCTATCACGTGGTATAATTCTCTCGGGAAAAATAACTCAACTCTGGAATAATTACGAAAATACCACAAAATTTAAATATTAAAATATTGCTACAGTAGCTAACTTCTTACCGGAGCTGAGCTAAAGGACGAGATCGGTCGGAAATGAAAGCTGGCGTTGAGACGATTCCAACGGTGGCGGCGGTGCGGTGATCCGACGTCGGACGGCGGCTCGGCGGAGGAAAATCCGTCGCGGCGGGGTGAACTTCCAGTCGAGATTTCTCCGGCGACAGGCGGCGCAACGAGGTAACCGCACCGGGCGCGGCTTCGTTGGCGGCTAGGCAAGGGTGCAGGGTGGCGCGTCGGGCAAATCGGCGGCCAGAGGGGCGTCGAATGAACAGTGGCCGAGGGGGTAAAAATCAGGGGTTTCGGTGGAGAAGAAAGAGAAATTGGGGGGGGGGGTTTATTCAATTTTTCAAAAACTGTAGCAGTGGGACACGTGGCACAATCTGATTCGACCGAAAAATAAGTTTCTGAAATTCCACTTTGGCCACAATTTTAAAAGATTTTTTTCATTTTAGTCCCTCCTTAATTACACTCTTATCCCCAATTTGAAATTTCTTTTTCACTTTTGCCCTAACTGTATCTAGACATAATCTTGTCTAGATTCAACACCAAATTTACTTCTGATTTTTATTTAATTAATCCAAAAATATAAAATTACCAAAATACCATTGAAGTAAAATTACTTAATTACCCTTACAAAATTTAGGATTTTACAGGTACTGTCGAAAGCAAACAGTGGCTGACAGGTCGACTTGAGCGTATTTCGATTCAAGCCCATGCTCTCAAACATACTGAGGAACAGGATTTCAACGCTGCTCCCTCCGTCGATCAGGACCTTTCCGACCAACACGGAATCGATCTGTAGCTTAATCACCAAAGGACATCGTGAGACAGGTGCGCCGTGGTCAAATCTTGCTGGGTGAAGGCGATGGGGGCAGCAGAGGCACAACTTTCTCCCACCATCAAATGGTTGATGGAATAACCCATCCCCCTCAGGCATTTCGCTCTTTCTTAGGTCTTTTTGAAGCATATTCCTTCTTATCTTGACCCTGGGTCGGCTCTGGTCTACCCACGATGGTCGGCACTATCCTCAGGGTCTACTCTCCTGATCCAGATGCTTGGGTCTGATTGCCTTTTTCGGGCTTGGTGGCATCTTCCTGTTGTTGGATTCTGTCGGCCTTCATGTACTGTCTCAACTTGCTGATATGGATCGCCATCATAACCTGTGTGTAAAGGTTGCGGCAGTTAATGGTGTTATACCCGTGATCCCTGTGAAATTGGCAGTACCTGTTCTTGTTTTTCATGTGCTCAGGAATGCTGGACTTGGGCGGGTCTTTGAAAATGCCCCTATCTCTGTTTTGGAGGTAGATCATGTCGATTGGCGTGTTCAGCTCGTATTTCGGTAGTGGGTCACGAGACGCCTTCCTCCTCTTGCTGCCTTCTTGACTGCCTTGGATGGGGGTTTCCCGTTTCGGAGTCGGCCTTTGGTCTGGCGCGGGCCTCTTTACCCCATGCGAGGCTGTGGTTTGCACCGGCGCCGTTGTTACAGCGGCGGAGGCTTTGGATGCTTTCTGGCGGCTTTCCAGCACCCTGAATACCCCTTCTGACTTTGCCTGGACGTCCGCCATATCATACGGAAGGTTCAGAAGCAGATGGTCTGATAGCATCGATCCTGGCTGCAGGCCCTTGACGAACGATCCTGTGGCTTGGACTGAGTCAGCGTTGTGCACTAGGGATATCAGCTTTAGGAAGTGCGACAGGTACTCTCTTGGAAACTCGTTCATGGTTTGTTCCAACCGGTCAACATCTCGCATAGATTTCTGCTGCCTCTAGGCACCTGCGTACTGCTTTAAGAAAAGTTTACAGAAATCTTGGAACCCGTTTATGGATTTCTCTGGGAGCTGTTTGAACCATAATAGGGCCGGTCCTGCCAAGGTTGTAGAGAAGACTTTGCAGGTCACAGCCTCATCCCTGGTTTCCAAGGTCATCTTCTGCTGAAAATGGTATATTTGATCGAAGGGGTCGGACTTCCCATCGAACGGCCTGAAGGTCGAGGTTGTGAAGTCTCTCGGCTTGGGCTCCATCTGGATCGAGTCGGCGAAGGCCGTCTGGTTGATCCCTCGCACAATTTGCTCTGCCAGATCATCGGGGGTCTAGCAGTGATGGGCTTTGAGCTTTTTACTCAGCTCCGTCATCATTTCTTGCTTCTAGTTGGGAAGCATACCTTCTGGGCATCCTTGGTGTCTTTTATCCACCACCGCTCTGGCTCAGAATGGCCTCGTCTGGCTTTTCGCTCACCCTGCATCCGCGATCTGGATGGGGCAGGAACTTTCCTCAGCGGTTGGCTCCCATACTCCTGCTGGACCTCTTCGTCAAAATCTTCCCTTCGCTCGCTCCTGGCTTCGCTTGCCAGCAGCCCTTCGAGACAGGCGTTATCTCTGCGCACTTCTGTGACTTCTTCTCTTAAACCTAGGATGGCATCGTGGGCAATCTCTGCCTTCTGATTTGCTTCTGCCAAGGCAGCGAGTATCCGGTCTAGATTTTGTTCCAGATCTGATTGTGCTTCCCGAGAGCTTCCTTCAGCATCGGGACGTGTGCAACTGGTTGTCATTCTTGAAGGTGCCATCCTATATTGTATGGCCTTTTGTTTAGGAAGAGCGCGATCGTGAAACTCCTACTATTTTTCTCATGCTCAACGGTTTCCCACAGACGGCACCAAACTGTTAGAGTGGTTTTCACTAACTATCCACGTGTCTCTGAACTGTCGATATTGAATCTTCCAACTGTCCACGTGTCCTTGCTATCCCAAAGAGCTTTCGACTTCAAGCTAGATGGGAGAGGCGAGGGAGGCCACCTGCAAAGACTCTCTGATGCTTAAGTCAGTTGGTTATCTTTTATTCAGGGTAGCAAAGATTTAGTTTTTCTTTGTATGAGTACATATTTTTAAATGTTTCTTTTTGTATGTGTACATGCCTCCTTTTTGGGGACGTATGGCTCATATATATAGTTCTGAAATTGTGAATCTCATAGTTCTCAATCCCAGGATCGAGTACATTTTTCATCAAGAATTACTCTAGAGATCACGGGTCAAGATTTCCGTGATTCTCCCTGCATCGTTGTAGCCTAGTTTCCGTCGTCCCTTATGACTCGAGTCTGTCAGGGGCGAGATTTGGACAAACCGCCGTTCTATCAGGACGGTTTATCCCATGCGCACACCTACTCAAGATCGCATTAAATGCTTTGTCTGGGTCTGAAGCTGTGAGTTACTTCCCATTGTACTCTGGTGGAAGACCCTTAGGGCTTCTGACCCCTAGCTGTCGAGGTAAGAATCGGACTGGACCGAGTCCATCCAAGGTCTGGGATAGGCTCGGCCCTAGACTCGGACAGCTCAATGGCCTATGTGGTACCACGTGCGACTCGCGTGGCCTTTAATTAGTCACTCTGGATACGTGTCGGACGGTGTACCCCGTTTATGACCTGTTATACCACTTAATCGTCCACGTGGTGTATAATTTAGGAACGGGTCCCACAATAAATGCATAAACAATTGACCTTAATCTTCTCTTTTATTGAAAGTGCAAGAGTCGAGACAAAGTAAACAAAATGAGGGAAAGAAGACAGAGGAAAGAGATACCTAAGAATGATGGAGGTGGACGACTGTAGTTGCCGGATCTGTGGACGATGAAACTATGGCAGTCAGTACTGAGGACGATAGGAGGTTCAGGCAGCTAGTGCTGAGGACGACGGGAGGATCAGGCCGCTGAAGCTGAGGACGACCTAGGTATGGAACCAAGTGAGAGCGAGATTTTGAAAAAAAGCTCTCTTATTTCACTATTTTTTGCTCTCTTATTTCAATGTTTTTTCAGAACAAATGAAAACAACTTTTAGATGTTCTCTGTTTTTCCTATTTTTTTTTACTCAAACTTTTAAAAATTGTTTCCTATTTTTTGTAACTCAAACTTTTAAAAATTGTTTCCTGGAAACAAAGCCAAAACACCTTTGTTTTTGTTTTGATAAACAGTTTTCTATTTTTCAAAACAAAAAAACTGTTTTTTAGTGTTGAAGCCAAACAGGCTCTTATTTACGCTTAGCCGTTTGTTTCTATACAACCTTCTAGTCTCATGAGTCTGGTGGAATAGATTTACCCCTTTTTTTTTTTTCCAACCATTCCAAGCGTTTGTAATCTCATTTCCATTTTCATTTAGTCGTTTGTTTCAACTATTCTCGTTTTTTCATTCTAATATCTCAGTCAATTAGATATTTATGTCAATAATTTAATTCAATTTTTTTTTATTCAAATAACGCATTAATGGTTTACATTAGAATGATTTTCTTCTTAAACCATTATATTCATTCCCATTCAACTTCATGAATAAATTAACATAATAATGATTAACAAATTTTGTACTTGCACACGTTCACCTGACAAACTAATTTTATAATCATTAACAAATATAATATTTGATTACTTAAATGCAATTAATTGCAACAAGCAAAGCCTCAGCGAGTATTTGAATTTAGCAGTATTACTCTATTAGGAAGTAACAGATAGTCACATGTTCTCAATAGTCTATTAGGAAGTAACAGATAGTCACATGTTCTCAATAGTCTTACGCCGGCCCATTTCACCATCGCGCGCCTATAATCTATATATAAAGCCATTTCCGGGTTCAAGAACAAGAAAACTCAACACTAAGACTATTTTTGTGGCAACTTCGGTACGTTCTTATATCTTACTACCATATCGTGTATATATATGCATGTAACTTTTGATCATTATTGTAAGCCCCTGCTTAATCATATATACTTGTTTCTCTATGTTGCTATAGTGTCCTATGATTATCTAAGTCTCTTGTGTTGATACGATGATATTCTTTATTTTGTTTCGTTGAATTTTTTTGTCTTTATAAACGAGTAGTAGATCTCACTAAGCTGTTTGTTTCTTTAAGGGGATAGAGTCTAGGAGACTTCTAGTCTCATGGAGCCATGTAATTAACAGTTCCAAGAGACCACAAAAGGGATAAACTTTAGCAGTTCTTTCTTACACATTTCAACTCTTTAGGGGAAATTAAAGAAGCTTTAAATCTTCATAGGACAAGTACTTGTTTAATATTCTAACGTTTGTATAAGTTACCCTTTTGAAAAATTTTAGTACTTGCCAAAACAAAATGGTATATCGTTTTAGATTTTTTTTTCTTTTAAAAATGAAACTTAAGTAATAATTTCCATTTATTATAAATTAAAAAAAAAAATTCTACAATAATCTAATTCCCACTCCATCTTAAGAGAAATTAAAGAAGATTTAGATCTTCATATGATAAGTACATGTTTAATGTTCTAAAGTTAGTTTTGGTTACTTTTTTAGAATGGTATTTTATTTGAAAATTTTCTTTTAAAAAAAAAATAAGATTTAACTAATAATTTTTATTTATTATAAATTTAAAAAAAATTCTATTATTATCTAATTCTTTCTCGTCAAGGATGATAAATATTCACGCTAACAATGTGACTCTAATTCTTTCTCGACTAGAACTGAAATACTAAATAAAGAGTATTTTTTTCTATAGAATCAACTTGGTTTCCTAAGTCGGTCTTTGTGTATGGCAATATTAATGTTGGTATTGAGCAGCATACCATTTTCAAATTCTGTGCGGATCAAAAACATATTTAAGACCAACTCCGCTGTCTTCTTATCCCCGGAGTTCAAGATGGGTCCGGGATCCGTAATCAACAAATATTACTACAACATTGACTTGCCAAGAGGCCATATTGCTGTAAAGAGTTTTAATGCAGAAATAGTTGATGAAACAGGGCATCCTATCCCTATTTATGAAACTTATCTGCATCATTGGGTCATTTACTATCAACCCAAAGGTAACCCTCAGAAACTTAACGAATCAAATTTCGAGTTGTTAGGCAACAGTGGAGTGTGCCAGGATAATATTCTTGGGCAGTACTATGGGGTTGGCTCAGAAACGCGTAAAACACCCACGTTTGGTCCTGATCCTTATGGAATCGAAGCGCGGAAATTCCTGATGGTCATGAGGAGAGATGGATGGTCAATGTGCACGCAACTGATACGCGAGGCAGGAAGATGGATTGGGATGCACCGAGTGCAGACGTGATCTGTATAACGTGTCCAAGGACGAGCATGGCCGGCCTTTGGGACCAGATTACATAGGGGGCCTGCTGTGTTGTTATGATGAAACACAATGCAGATTGAGAAAGGCCTTTCAGGGTGCCAAGATGAGCCTCTACCTCAGATATACTGTGGAGTGGCTTTATTGGAGTGATTTTATCTTGCCCGTAAAGATCTATATGTTCGACGTTACTGATACCTGGGACCCTTTGAACCCTGATGCACATGATTGTAAAGTAAGTGAGCATTACCTCCTTCCTAACATAATGTTCTATAACTATCTGCAAATCTAGTTTGTTCTTTCTTGTTACGTACATATTCCACGACTATACCAGATTGATTACTGAAATTCTATTATGCTTTCGCTTCGTCTATGAGCAGGAATGTGAAAGTGAAACTTAGACTAGAAGTGAATTCTTTTGCTCTATCAGTAAGATTGGACAAAAATTCCGTAAGACTTTGTTATAGATTGCAGTTTGTTTCCATGGAAAGTAACAAGATTTTTAGGTTAAAAATTTAGGATGAGTTCAAAGATTTGCATTAGAAACCTTACACTAACTTTTTTGGGATGCCCCACTGAGTCCTTTTGAGATGTATGTGTGTGTGATCCTGAAACTCCATGACTATCATCAACAAATTGAAATAGGGTTATTTAGGTAGTCTTTTAACACTCTTGTTTAGATGGAATATTTGGAAAAACAACAAGGCTTACCGATGCAGCGATGCTATCATAAAGTTTAATTAACTTCTCTGAAAATCTTCGAGGCATTCAATTTCCCTTGTGGCCTTTTTGATCCCATAATGTGCTGATCTAGTTCTATGGATGAACTATGTGGAAAACTTTTAATACATGTTAGAGTACTTCACTTTCTGTGCATTATAATAGTACACAAATATGTATTAATTTGGAGTCAATTGAGATCTTTAGTTCAAAAAGAAAGGTGTTTAATATAGTGGAGTTTTGTTAGTTTATGTCAATTCCATTTCAATTATGATCAACTCAACATAATCTCTTTGTGTGTCAGATCGAGTACAGCGTTGCGAAATCATGCGAGGCTGGTCATAGGTGCATCGACAGCAAAAGAACAAGGGCAACGATGCCAACCGGTGGATATCTTGTCTATGCTGTTGCTCACCAGCATATTGCAGGAGCTGGTTCAGCATTATATGGAGAGGTGATTTTCTTTCCACAGCTGTTTGACATCATAAACTTTCTCGTGTTTTATTGTACAAGGAGGACTTCTGATTATTGGTGAGGTTTATTTATTTGTTTTTTAACTAGTATCAACTGTTATTTTCAGGATGGAAGGGTGATATGTGCGTCGATTCCAATCTATGGAAAGGGAATGAAGCAGGAAATGAGGTCGGTTATGTGGTTGGGATGTCCCCCTGTTATCCTCAACCAGGCTCTGTCAAGATACCTGATGGGGAGACACTGACTCATGAGTCTAATTACAGCAGCAGCCAAGAACACATAGGAGTAATGGACCATTTCTATATCTTAGTTGCAGACCAATTGCCAAATCCATAAAAGCTCTCTATGCACTCTCATCTTTGAGGGACATTTCTTTTATCTAAACTCCAAAAACTTCTCTACTATCTTCTGTCTATCCAAAATGTTTATGCCTCAAATTGAATAAACTTCGATGTATGGCACTGTCCATTTGGACTTTGATGTTGGAAATATGATATGAGGATGCTAATCAAGAGTACTGGTTTATGTTCATTGGTAGCAACAGTATGAAACAATTTGGTTCTATGAATGTGCTTGAATCCATTTGGCTTCTTCACATGGCTACAGAAGACTTACTATATTATTGTATAATAATTTAAGTCTCTGTGTTTAGTTGTACTATCAATTATCAAATATACAATATACCCACTGCAACCATACAAGTTTGGTATATAAGAGAATTCAACAACATAGATTTTCTTCTATTATATGTACCAGCAATTCAACAACATAGATTATTGTCAAATCAAAACAAAAAAAAAGTTCTGAGACACGAATTTCAAATATACAACTACAAGAGACTCAATTGAAAAAAATGAATTTTTGTGTATTTAAAAACTGTTATAGTTGGATTCCTACGAGATTATATATCATTGTTTTGGTCCAAAAGGTTATTTTTGGGTAGTTTTATGGATGTCAATCGACAATTTAAAAGAATAAAGTTATTTTTATAATAATTTTAAACTCTAAATTTGATTGTATATTTAAATTTGATGAAATTTGATAGAAAATACAAATAAAAGATTTTATTTGATATTAATAAGAAGGCATAGTTTTTTACTAAAAGTATGGATTAAAATGTCGTGATATTTGTCGATCTTATTGCGATATTATCCTTGTTTTGAAGATCTTATTATGATATTATCCTTGTTTTGAAGTATCGACGTGGATATTGGAGGAAAGATATTTTTACCATTGTATATATAAAATATTAGTAAAATATCAATAATATCGTGGAAAAGTTGATGTCGGTAAAATATCAGTAAAAAATAAGCTAATATTCAGATATTTACAGATATTATCGTAACAAAATCAGTGATAGTTTAAAATGTCGACAGAAATGTCAATTTTTTTTTTTGCAAATCTTTTCTTTTTTTTTTTTGGAAAAAGAAAAGAAAACAATAGTAGTGAAAATTAAATTATTGTTTCTCCTCTCTAATATGTTGGCAAAATATCATAACTACCAGTATTTGAATTAGAATCATCATAATACTTTTGAATTAGAATCATGATAATACTTGAAGGAGGAGATCAACCACTATATATGTAACATCTAAATAACTATCTTCAAAATTAATCTAGCATAGTAACTTGAGAAAGACGAGAATTCCTCTTCTAATTTTCAACTTCCCATAAACACTTTTGGTATTAGATAAATTTGAAGTGTTCTGTATTATCATTAATTTTTTAATTATTTTCATGTAATTTAGAACTATTTATAATTTGTAAGATATTAATACGAAATGTATTCAATAATTAGTATGATCGCACTCTAATTTTAAAATTATTTTATAATATAAAATTCAATCACTTTTTCTACTTTATATGTACATTTTATTGTCATATATATAATATTAAATTTCTTGAATAAAAACTAATATAAATAATACAATATTAGTCACTTTAGTATTTTCTAAAGTTTCACTTGAAAATTGTTTGTTTTGGGACAAATTTTAATAATTTCTTGAAATATATTCAATATTGATGTTGTCATTGATATTCTGTAAAATCGAATCGTGACATCAACACTAATATTGGAATTTTCATCCTTAGGCCTAAAATACCAAAAGTCATGAGAGTTTTATATATAGTTTCCATCTAATAATTTTTTTTTTTTTACTTATCTATAGATATTTTTTTTAGTCATTAGATCATAATCTAACAATTACCATAATTTGGATAGTTGGTCAAAAATAATAAAAATAAATACATATTATTTAATACTTTTTTTAACTTTTACCATAAAAAGATGTACATGATGAATTTTAACTGGATAAAATAATACCTATGGATAGGTAAAAAAATATCCACTAGATTGGTGCCCTTTATAAATAAATATATATATATATATATATATATATATATATATATATATATTGTCCCCATTGTTATTTAACAATATAGGTTTATGGCATAAATGATCCCTGACCTATCCAATCTGTGGCAATTTAGTCATTAAAGTTTCAATTACAGTTTTCAATTCATAGTAATTTGGTCATTAGGCTATGTAAATTGAAAATCTATTATTAAATTTCTACCAAAACCACACAAAAAGGAGCACGTTGTAGCATCTGAAAAAATATTTAAAAGAAAATAAACTGAATAAAAAAATTTTGAAAAAAATAAAAGATATATTCTTTACATGTTTTTAAAATTTTTAAAGTTACAGATTTGGAGAAAATTTTGCTATTATTGTTCATTTTTGTGCTTAAAATTTCTAAATTACTTTTTAAATATACTTTTAGATGCCATTGCGGGTGTTTAGGTTAAAAATTAATAACAAGTTGAAATTTAGACAATTTATAAACTAAATTGTTATAAATTAAAAAATTCAAAAACCTAATTAAAACTTCAAATACCAAATTACCGCTAATCGAATACTTCAGGGACTATTTATATTAAACCTAACAATATTGTTCACACCTGCATTTAACAATACAGATGACCTCTCTAGACGTGGGCCATATATAATGATTGCATTCTTTTTTCTTTTTCTTTTTCTTTTAAAAAATAAATTGAGCTTGAGCAATGTGAGCCATTCTTTTTTCCACCATCTTATCTTACTACTTTTTTAAAAAATTAGTAGATATATCACGCTTTGTACGAATTGTATTAATATTGTATACATTAAGACTAATTTATAATTAAGTTTAATATATTACAATATTAAAAAATATTTTTATTTCTATATTATTTTGATGAGATGAATATAATATAATTTTTTTATGTTTGATAAACTAAATTTAATATAAAGAATTATTATATTAAATTAAATATAATATTATATAAAATATTAAATTAAATATTTATCTCTATATTTATTTTGATGAGACAAATATAATATAATTATTTGTTCGATGAATTAAATTTATTATAAGGTATCATTAATATTAAATTAAATACAATATTATATACTATATGTACATGTTACAACTAACCATCGTGTGAAAAAATAATAATAATAGGATCATCGTGAAAAAATAAGAGTTAAATTAAAAATTTTCTAAAAATTTTAAAAATAAAATAATGATCAAAGAAATTATTGGAATTTTTACATTTTCCTTCTTTCAATATTGACTCAAGGAATAAATAATGTCTTATCTTTTGTAGGTTGGGGTGCATGTTATATGGAAAAAAAATCATGAAAATTGTCTAATATAATGATTCGATGGATCGATTGAAATTCTTGTTTATATGTAATTTATTATCTGTATTTCATTTGTTATTAGAATGAATGAAACAATTATTTATTAAAATAATGTAATTGAGATTTGTGAGTATATATATATATATATATATGAAGCATTAGAGTAGAAAAGAGAATATATATATATATATATTAAGCCTGTCGTGTCCCATTGATGATCACCATTAATTACCGCTGATTTTTGCCTCACGTGTTAATAAAAGAAATCCCACAAATTTCATTTCTACTATAAAATTTGGACTAATTCTTTTCGTCTTTTTTGGGATAAAATATTGACTAATTATGTTTCTACTTTCTAGCTGGATAAAGTTTTTGCCTGGTGACATCATAAGCGGTGGTGAGTGATGACAGATGTGATATTTAGCATGGTTTTGATTAGGAAGGGACAAGAGAACTCCTCTCTCACACGCCTCTTAAACTCCTACTTTACAGTATACAAGTACATATAATACATGTAAGCATTTCCTATACACCTTTGCAGTACAACAGGACTCTTTAACTCTCTTATCGATACAAGTGCAGCGGGTGCGTGACTATCATTATCAAAACCAAACCCAAGATAATATTTATTAGTTTCATATGATATTTCTTCTCCATAAATCTCATTTATGTTCTCCTGCTTAATCACTCATGCTTTTTAATTATTTCTTTGTTATTATCTTGTGATCTCTCTTCTTGGTATTCTCTTCCTTTTTTTCTTCTGTTTTGTTGTGTTTGTAGTTTGTTTATGTTTATGTTTGTTATTTTGTCTTTTTGACCGTTTTAATGATTTGTCGATTGTTTCTCTATAACCTTCTAGTTCTCATGGTGACTAGTTTGAGTCTCTATTATTGATATTCTTCTCTCTTTTCTGGGATTTGTTATTGTCTTGATTTTATTAAATACCCATCTATCTGATTAGCTAGTTCTTCAAACTTCAAATTTTTAACATACTGACCAGAGAAAAAAGAGGGATAACTTCTTCTTCAAAATCTTTGGTAATTCTTAGTTGAACGAAAGTCGGATCCTCAATATTTATGTCACTGAGTGTAGGTTTAATGTTTTAATGTTAGTTTTGGTTATACCCAGTTGACAAATTTTAGTTTCACCGGATAATACTTCATTACTTGCAGAACAAAATGGTACACCATTTTGGAGGCAAGTCTCTATGTCTTGCAATGCTAACAGTGGTATTGACATTGAACATACCATGTTCAAATTCTCTGCGGATTGAAAATCGAGTTAAGACTAAATCTGCGGTTTTTGGATCTCCGGTGTTTGAGCTGGAACCAGGATCAGTGCTCAACAGAATTTACTACAACATTGACTTTCCAAGAGGTCATATTGCTGTCAAGAGTTTTAATGCTGAAGTAGTTGATGAAGCAGGGAGACCGGTCCCTCTTCATGAAACATATCTGCACCATTGGGTCATTCTCAGATACTATCAGCGCAAAGGTGTCTCAAATGTAGAGCAGGATAGCTTTAAGAAACTTGACCAAACAAACTTTATGTTTGCAAGGAACAATGGAGTGTGCCAGAAAAATGTTCTCGGGCAGTACTTTGGGCTTGGCTCAGAAACTAGAAAAACGCCCACGTTTGTTCCTGATCCTTATGGAATTGAAGTTGGTAACCCGGCGGAGATTCCTGATGGCTTTGAAGAGAGATGGTTGATGAATGTTCACGCGATTGATACGCGAGGCGCGGAGGACAGTCTGGGATGCACTGAGTGCAGGTGTGATCTGTATAACATCTCGAAGGATGAGCATGGCCGGCCTTTGGGACCAGATTACAAGGGGGGACTGTTATGTTGCTATGATCAAACACAATGCAGGGTGAGAAAAGGCTTTCGGGGTGCCAAGAGAAGCCTCTACCTCAGATATAGTGTGGAATGGGTTGATTGGACTGATTCTATATTGCCTGTTAAGATCTATATTTTCGATATTACTGATACTTGGAGTGGTTTGAACTCTGCTAAACATGATTGCAAAGTAAGTGACTATACCTCCTTCCTAACATAATGTTGTTTATATGTTTGCCGTCCTAGTTATTATCTCAGTAACATATCCATGACAACACCAATTGGATTATTGGCACTATACTAAACTATACACCTAGGATTAGTGAAAGTCCGAGGACGAGATCTTAAAGTAAGCATAGACTAGTGGATTCTTTTCTTGTATCATCTGTTAGGATAGGAGAGAACTTCTGTAAGCTGTAGTTGTGAGCTGTAGTTAATTTAAATCCATGAAAGGTTTTATGATTTTTATGCTAAAAAGGATGAATTCAGTGATTTGAATTAGAGACCTTTTCACAAGAGAGATTGTAAAGTAATAGTTGGATGCTCCATTAAGTCCACTTAAGATTCTCTGTAATATTGAGACACCATGACTATCATCAACAAATTGAAATGAGATTACTTAGATAGTCTTTTGATACCCTCGTTTTGGTTTAGTAGTGGGAGAAACCACAGGCTTACTGAGGCTATTAGAAGCTTAATAAACTCCTTCAAACAAGTTGAAGACATATTGACCGTATTTGATCACTCTTGTGGTTTCATGGACCCCATATTGTGTTGATCTTGGTCATTGGAATCAACAATTTTAGACATATTATAGTAGATTAATATACATTAATGTGGAGGCGAATGAGAGCTTAATTCCAACAGATGAGTAAAAAATCGCACTTGATCAAGCTAACATGATCTCTTTTGTGTCAGATCGAATACAACGTTGCAGAATCTTGCAAGGGAACTGGTACTATGTCTAGCCAAGGATGTGTAGACACTAGAAGGAAAAGGGTTAGGATGCCAACCGGCGGATATGTTGTTTATGGTGTAGCTCACCAGCATTCTGGTGGAACTGGTTCGACACTTTATGGAGAGGTGATTTTCTTTCTACACAACTGTTTGATAAGGAGCTTTCATGTGGTTTATTGTATGAGGAGGATTTTGATCATTGTTTGATGGGGTATTTTGATGTGTGATTTTCAGGATGGAAGGGTTATATGTTCGTCGAATCCAATCTATGGAAAAGGGAAGGAAGTAGGGAACGAATCCGGTTACATTGTGGGAATGTCCACTTGTTATCCTCAACCAGGCTCTGTAAAGATACTTGATGGAGAGACTCTTATTCAGGAGTCCAATTACAATAGCAGCCAAACACATACTGGGGTTATGGGGCTATTTTACATTCTAGTCGCAAACCAATTGCCAAACCCAAAGCTCTTCATGCACTCTCCACTTTGAGTCATGCCTTATTAAATGAGTATGGATGGTAGTTTTGCTTTGAAGTTGCAGATATGATGAAGACATTTGAGGGTACTAGTTTCTATTTATTGGTAAGGATGTGAAACACGTGATCACATCTCAATAATTGCCATGTGAAAGGGACTTGTTTCTAGAAGTTCAGTACAAAATTAGTGTACAGTAGTTTGAGTTTGAGCTTGATAGTGCTTTTTATATACTTTCTATAATTTCTATAAATGGTATGTATTGGAGGTGGTATACTTATCTTGGGCAACACCATCTTGCAATTGAGGGGATATAATAATAATTTGGATCACTTTGTAATAGGGTTTATGGCATGGTCCCTCAATTCAATTTGTGGCAGTTTAGTTCTCAAAGTTTTAATTGTGGCAATTTAGTTCTAATAATTTTTCGAGTCGTAGTAATTTGATCTTTAGATTATCTAAATTGTAATGTATTGTTAAATTTTTGACCAAAAATATATATGAGGAATATATTGTAGCATGTATTTAAAGAAAAATAAATGAAACTAAAAGATTTTGAGAAAATCAAAGATGTATTTTTTATAATTTTTTTAGGATTTTTAGAATTATAAAGTTAAAAGAGAAAAATTTTCTATGATTGTTCATTTTTATATTTGGAATTCAAAATTTTTTATAATTGTTCATTTTTATGTTTAGAATTCTCAAATTACTTTTTAAATATACTTTTAGATGTTACTGCATATATTTTTGGTAAAAAAATTAATAATAAATTTTAATTTAGACTATTTATAAATCATGCATATATTTTTGGTAAAAAAATTAATAATAAATTATAATTTAGACCATTTATAAATCAAATTATTACAAATCAAAATATTTAAGAACTTAATTATTATAATTGAATTTTTAAGAATCAAATTGTTTCATTTATGCCATTAACCTGAGTAACACGAATAAACAGATAGCTGGATTAGAAACAATACACGCATATTAACTTTGGTGTATATGTGATTGTGACTACAATTTTCATTAAAACAGAAGAAAGATACTAATTAGTATATCTCCTATAAATTTACTCTTTACATGTAACAAACTCGAGACCACATTGACACGTGATAACGTAATATACGGGTATTAGGTTTGTCATTGTTATGTGCAGTGCAGGTACACTAACTATTACTACTTTTTCTTTTCTTTTCTTTTTTTGTTTTGTTTTTTTTTTTTTCCTGAGGAAACACTATCTATTACTACTTAAAGCATATCTTCGTAACCCAACTTTTACTTATCACATCACATGTCAATTTTGCAACTACATAATAGGGCCACGGGTTGTAAATATCATACCATACAAGAAGGAAATAGAAAATCTGTGAAACTAAAGTATAAAAAATATCTATGTTGTATGCATTTTATTAATAGTGAGTATTTAAGAACTACCAAAACTTTGTAATATTATATCACATTGACGTGCTTGAAACTTTCTTGTTTACCTAATTGAGTATGATTGAAATCAAATAATTGTGAATAAATAATGATATACAACATTAACAAATAGTTAATTGTCTTTTGTCAAGATAATATTTTATGATGTTCTGTCATGTCACGGCTGAGTCTAAGTGGATGAATTGTTTTACATATGTTACCAAGTGACCTCGTAGTAAATCACTTGGTGGGTGGCATTACTAAACGTGCAGATGACCTCATTGTTATGACTCGGTAATTTGTTGATTAGAAAAAGGGTTAACTGCCAAAAGAAGAAGAAAAAAAGTTGGAGTTTGGCATTTCTGCAAGTTAAAAATCCTGAGTTTTGGTTTCTATAAAAAGAATATTTTTATATTTTGAAATTCAAAATATCTGTATCCTTTATTTATATGTTGACAAATTTATTCTCAAAAAATTATGAATTTAGATTTAAATTATTTTATTTTTGTTTTCAGAAAGTTAAAATATTTATAAAAGTATCATTTGAACTAATATAAAGTGGACAAAATAATAACGGGTTGTATAAATTTCTGGAATTTTAATATACGAAAAAATATATTTTTTGGCAGAAATTAAAATCTAAGATTTAAGATTTAAATTGTGAAACGGCAAAACATTGGACATGTGGGTATTTACAATCCCATTTTTTGTCCTCAGACCCAAAAATTGCCCTTTCTTCAAGCGTGACGAAAAATGTAGAACCAGTGTAGCTCTATAGGCTGCGAAAAGGAGCAGAATAACTAAGGCCCAACCCATGTCCAAATCCAAGTCAAAAGTCAGAAAAAGGAAGAAGTAGTGACTCGAGCCATTAAGAAATCCACACACGGACACCTGCACTTGCCATTGCGAATATCCAAACCTCTTGTTGGGACGATGCCTTTCCCCTTCCCTTAATTAATTTCGAGGCCATTCTACTCCATTTGTGCAGCACAAAACACACAACCCCAACCCATACCATCCCAGCGAGCCAGACCCAGCCAGAAGGCCCTCTCTGCTCCCGCTGAGCGCGGGCACGCAGATTGAACCAGAACCCAGATAAGATTCCATCCCCCATATCCAATTCTCCACTCTTATCCTCACCATAACCTTTTTCTTCGATCTGGGTCAGTGACCAATCTCCGTAGTTATCACCGACGGGACTGGGCCGGCCGCCGAGCACGTGGGCTTCCCCAATATGGACGCAAAGCCCACCGCAGCTACCGCCACGGCCGCCGCTGCTACCACCACCACCGAAGCCTGCTGCAACCCCGTGAAGAAGCCCGGTCCGGTTTCCATGGATCATGTCCTTTTGGCCTTGAGAGAAACCAAGGAAGAAAGGGACCTCAGAATTCGCAGCCTATTCAACTTTTTCGACGTTGCGAATGTCGGGTATTTGGACTATGCCCAGATCGAGGCTGGCCTCTCTGCGCTCCAGATTCCCCCCGAGTACAAGTACGCCAAGGATCTCTTGAAGGTCTGCGACGCCAATAGGGATGGGAGGGTTGATTACCACGAGTTCCGTCGGTATATGGACGCCAAGGAGCTCGAGCTTTACCGCATCTTTCAGGCCATTGATGTCGAACACAACGGCTGCATTTTGCCTGAAGAGCTCTGGGACGCTCTTGTCAAGGCTGGTACTTTCGCATTACACTGAAGACACCTTAACTTAATTTCCTTACTTTCTTTTTCTTCTTATTATGATATTGAATGATACCCGTTATTTAATTTCCTTATCTTTTTGTTATTATGAGATTGATTTGCTTCCCCTTTTCGTTATTGATTATTTGTTTTGAAAACTGGGTTTTGATTGCAAGTCTGAGTGATTAATTGGGTAGTGATTTGTTCTGCATTTATGGCTGTGATCTTTCAGTTTTTGACAGGGACAATTTGACTGGGTCTCTATGCTTTATCTAATTATTTATGTGTTTGCCTAATTATGATCATCCGACTTCTTTCCTTAGTGATCATCACGATCTTGGAGGATGAACTCTTTATAGTTTTCCTGTTGTAGAATTGAAAGATTGATTGTATCCTTGGTCAACAAATGTGGGCTTCTCGTTTTCTATTTTCCAAGAAGGTTGCATTTTGGTTTTTGAGCTTTTGATTCCTTGTGGCCAGAGTCAAACCACTGTATTTGTATAGAAATATTGACTAAAGATTACGAGGACATTGAAAACTGTCGTTTTCTTCTCTCTTTCTCTGCTTCTTCGTTTTTGGTGAAACAGTTCATATTTACTCTAAGCTACCTAGCCAAGTCAATAATTTACCTAGGCTTGGCTCCTAGTGTGTAGAAACATAAGCCTTTTAACTCGAAACTGATGGACTTGATGAATCATGAATGGTAGAGAGACAGTAAATTCAGAAATTTTAAAGTCCTTGGACTGGTCTTCCTTGCACAGATTTACATGGTTAAATCATTTAATAGATATTTGTTGATGGGCGCACTTGTGCTGCTTGTAGTTCATTGTCATTTAGTCGACTATAAATTTGCAAAATGTTCTTTGCAAATGGATAACCCGATAATTTTTCACTTTTCACTTTCAGAAATGGAGTTACGTAGCTTTAAGAAGATTCTGTCTTAGCTTATTCAGCAATGCCCATATGGAAACAAAGGATGTTAGTCAATTAATTTACCTAGTATGAAAGTCGTGTCTTTTGTTTTTTTTTTTTTACTAGATTAAAAAGTGAAAGGATTAGGAAAGACATCTTAGTGAAGTTGGGTGAAGTTTGGTCCAGTGCTAATTCCAATTTTATTTTATTATTTCCTGTAGTGTGCATTATACTTTAAATACAACTTTTCAAGATTGTAGCCTTAATTTCTTTTTCCGATTTAAATAACTGTAAGTGTCAAGTTCAGATCTTACTGTATGCATGCAAACATGTTGTGTGCATTAGTGAGTAAGTTGAGTGTGTGTGTGTGTGTGTTGAGGGGAGGGGAGGACTTGAAAGGTGAAACGAAGTCTAATTACAGTTAATTGGGATACTCTTCCTCCACTTCCATTCTGCATTATGTTGATCTTAAAATAAGTTCAAATTCCCTCGTAATTCAACTGCTTTCTAATAATATCTCTAGGTCCAATTATTGATTTATTGCAGGTTTCATTTAATTTTTTATGTAAGACCATTTATGACATAAAATATGCTCTTTAGATCCAAAATTAGGGGTTTGCAACATTACAATTATCAGATGTCAATTCTTAATTTAGGGGAGGATTGTAAAGCAAGCCTGATTAAGAAGTTACATCTGCTCCTTTTCTGCATCGCTTTTGGGATTAAAATGTGTTTGTCTGATTAATGAGGGTGTCGTCTTGTTGGTAGGGTTTTTTTTTTTTTTTTGAGTAGATTGTGGGTAGGAATTTGGTTCTGGGTTCCTGTATAAGGTTTTGATAATGACTGTCTTTTGGTTTTGGTGTGATGCTATTAGTAACACCTTCCCTTGATTTTTGTCATTCCATTGGGTGCATCAGTTTTCAATGACAATGTTTTCTTCTATTCCTTTGTGTCTTAGACAAACCCTAACTTCTAAATTCTTCGAAATTTTTTTTCTTGGAATTCTATGTTAAAGATTTCAAATAATTTCTGCAATATTCTCTAGATGTATGTGTATTCTTTCCAACTTTAAGTTGAATGCAATCGGCATTGTAATTCAGTCCTACACTGCCCGCTTTACTGGTTATTTTCATCTTATAAGCCTTGGCAGTTTCTGTTTTGAAGGGATTGAAATTGATGACGAGGAACTTGCTCGATTTGTGGAGCATGTTGATAAGGATAATAATGGCATAATTACATTCGAGGAATGGAGAGATTTTCTGCTACTTTATCCTCATGAAGCAACTATAGAAAACATATATCATCACTGGGAAAGGGTATGCCTTGTAGATATTGGGGAACATGCTGTTATTCCACACGGCATCGCTAAGCATGTTCATAGAAGCAGATATTTTATTGCAGGGGGAATAGCTGGAGCTGCCTCTCGAACAGCAACTGCTCCATTGGATCGCCTGAAGGTGATTTTGCAAGTTCAGACAACAAATGCCCATATTGGGCCGGCTATACAGAAGATATGGAAAGAAGGTGGTTTCCTAGGTTTCTTTAGAGGCAATGGGATAAATGTTGTGAAGGTAGCACCGGAAAGTGCCATAAAGTTTTATGCATATGAAATGTTGAAGAGTGTGATTGGTGATATTAAGGGCGAAGACAAGGGTGATATTGGTGCTGGCGGAAGACTTCTTGCTGGTGGTATGGCAGGTGCAGTGGCACAAACTGCAATCTACCCGTTGGATCTTGTGAAAACGAGGTTACAGACTTATACTTGTGAAGGTGGAAGGGTTCCTAAATTGGGTACGCTTACAAGAGATATCTTGGTTCAAGAGGGACCTCGGGCCTTTTATAGGGGTCTTCTACCATCCCTTCTTGGGATTATCCCCTATGCTGGCATTGATCTTGCTGCCTATGAGACTTTGAAAGATATGTCAAAGACGTACATTGTTCATGATAGCGGTACAGTGGTTTACCTTTCCATCTTTTTTTCTCAGTTTATTGCAATTTTATATTTTTGGGACAGTGCTTTCTAATTGTTATTGTAATTATTGTTTTTCAGAACCTGGTCCTCTTATCCAACTTGGTTGTGGGACAATATCCGGAGCTCTTGGAGCGACTTGTGTTTATCCACTGCAAGTTATTAGAACAAGGTATTAGGATTTTTCATTTTTACATAACAAACTAATATGATATTATTATGATTCTTGGCTTTGTGGAATCCCTTTTTTCCCCCTCCTTGGCAGGGGACTTGGTTTTGTCGAAACTAGTTTTGTTCTTTAATTCATACTTACGAGTTTTTGATACATTTTTGTCGTTCTACTGGGATTAATTTATTCTTCCTTCTCAGAATGCAAGCGCAACAATCTAATACTGCTGATGCTTATAAGGGTATGTCTGATGTATTTTGGAGAACCCTTCAGCATGAAGGTTATAGAGGTTTTTATAAAGGACTCTTTCCCAATCTTCTCAAAGTTGTGCCAGCTGCAAGCATTACATATTTGGTTTATGAAGCCATGAAAAAGAGTCTAGATCTTGATTAGGGAGAGCTTTATTCAATTTTGATGGTGGCAAAGATGATCTTGCTGCTGAAATACTAATGCTATTGATGATGACGATACCAGGTGAATAAGATACATAATCATATGATAACTGCTTTTTGTGATAGATGGTTATTTTCCAGGGCAATGGGGCACATGATTTTGTAGTAGCATTTTCCTCTGTCCTTATCTGACTCAAATGTTGAGAAGCAGCCAGCTTAGATACATTTCGAGAAGGGGAAAAAAAATATGAGAGAACTAAAAAGTGAAAAGGCAATAGGTTAGTTATATATCTTCCTCTCTTATACATTTATTATGATGTCCTGAATGATTCAGATATTTCAGATTTTGCTCATTTTGCAAATACAATTGCTATTTGCTCCGTTGTCATTGGATCCTAGTCACAAGTTTCAGAGCATTGTTGACCTCTAGATCTGTTTGGAAGATAACTGTTTTCTCTGTATATTGTATGCACAGTGGAAAATATCTTTACACCATTATTGGTTTTTGCTCCAATATGTCAGATGAGAGTTCTGCCCTGCATAATTATGAAATGTTGTGGTCTTAATTTGTCCGCTGCAAAATGGACTGATACTTTCGACATGCCAGAGTTTAGAGTTTTAGGACTTAACTTTATGTGGTGAGTGCTAAAGCCCTCTTATTCTACTTGCTTTTGTGACTTTTGAACTTTAATTCATGTGCTTTATTTGTGGGATTTAAAAGTATGTCAGTCACCATTGATCGTGATTTCACCCGGACCAAGCAAAATGTTTATATACATATATAAATGTGTTATACATATATGTGTGTGTATTGTGGACCTCTTGGTAAAATGTATGGACAAGACAAGAACTTTTGTATTGTCGATCTTGGCATTATTTGCATATTTGACTTGAAATGCTCACTCTAGCATCACATGACTAGTGTGTTTCAAAGCAGTCTGAGGAGATAATCGGACGAACTTAACCAGGTGGGCTTGCAGTTATATGATCATAATGATATTAGATTACATTTTTAGGTCAAAACCATCTTAGATGGTAATGATATACACCTGTGCTCCTGCATGTGCTGTATTCTCTTTTACCCTTTTGACTGTTCCATTGCGATGTATGATTTTCTTCGAAAAATAAGCTTAATATAGTCTTTACAATATCAACCTTTTTTTTTTAATAAAAAGTTTCTTATAGCATTCGTGTGTCATGAGATACACGAAATATAACATTATAAGTTATGATTAATGAGGTGATTTCAGTGTGCACTTGCAACTCAAGTTGCATATTTGACGCACTCACTTGGTTTAGCTCAATTAGATTGATTGAAGGATAAGCTTCTTTTTTTTTTCCCATGTTGCTTTGGTGATTTGAGTTCGTTTATTGATTTTATTGGATTCGTAGTTTTCAAACGAAAAGAGAATTTCACCATCTACTAAACTAGAATTTGCTTAGACCTCAGTAATCAACAAGGACTCAGAGGTGGCTACAACTAACTGTAGACACTGACGAGAATCTCACGAATATCAGCTGCCATAGGTTGTGATCTATGTAGCCAAAGATTCAAAACAGCTTATTGATTTCTGGTAGTATTTCTGTATGTTAGCAACAAACCAGTACAACATTCCCATTACCAATCCATCCGAAGGGAAAAAAAAAATACTAACAGGAGCAATAAAGGCAGCTCAGCTCACACGGCCACAAGCAAGCAAAAGTGTCTGGTCGAACTTCCCATTTCGTTGGTCATTTTGAGATCTGCAACTCATGGAGCTTTTAAGTAAGTGTTGGCATTGACTAGGACAAGATGTTCTTTCTGGTTAGAAAGAAACTGGAATGGTCACTTTCACTTGGCTTTATATAGAATCCAATCACAGTGAGAGCCCTTGCTGCTGCTGGAGTTCGAAAATAACTTACCGGTAGAGAAAGGAACTCCGGTGTTTGACACTGACAAAAAGCGGTAGCAGAGTAAAATGGCCTGGCAATGGCATTGCTTAAAGCTATTATTACAAACAGGACTTGGAGTAGGAGTTCGATTTAAAAAGAAAAAAGATAAAGAAAAAAAACAACAAACCGGAAGAAAGGCTTTGCCTTCCCTTTGCCTCTCTATGACTTGCCTTTGTTTTGTCTCTTCCTAGGGGAAGAGGGTGATGCTTTCTGTGCTTGAAGGAGCACATGTGGAGCTTATCTTCTTCTTCTTTTTCCTGCACATCATTCCTGGGTTATCAATAGCTGTGAGAGAATATCACAAAAGAAGGCTTGTGGTTTGAATATTGGAATTGAGGATGGAAAGAGTATTGGTAAGAGTTTTTCATATTGCTCCAAGTATTTATGGACCCTCTAGAGGGGTGACTGGTGGCACCATGTTTGATTTAAAAATTTGTAATGCCGGAAAAAGGAATGAAGAAGAGGACAAAGATAACAGATCAGCACCAGGAGGATCATATTTCAAAAAATGGTCCCCCCAAACCAGCATTATTCTCCTTATTGGGTAAAATGCTTCTCTCCCACTAAGAATATAATTATTCTTATACTTAGTCATAAATCATGACATTAGTCCACTCTAGCAAAACAGAGAGGGAGTATGCTTAGTCATTCCATGTGGGAAAAGCACGGAAATATGATTTTTAAATGGATGAGGGGGAAAATGATAACATGTGGAGTGCTCCTTCTCCAAAGAGGAAAATTAAATAATGAAACAAGGTATGAGGAAAAGGCAAGTAAAGCAGTCTAACGAAGAAGTCTTGCTCTTAGGGGAGAATAAGGGAAGTAGATTTGGAGCTTTTGCTTTTATAGGGCATAAGCAATATGCACCGTCCACTTCTTCCATCGGTACAAATGCTTTGTGAGAATCTGTCTAAACCCCACTAATCCTGTTATCGAAAAAGAAATCCACTTATCCACTTTAGTGGGAAGAGCTAAGCTAATTTTGGATAGACAGTGCAAACAAAGAAGGAATTATTAGCTTAAAAAGGTAGTGTTTTATGGTATGGAATAAAAAATAGAAAAACAAAGGAAAAAAAAAAACTTACTGATAAGTGATAAGGAACAGTTTGACTTTGAATGTACTCCATTCATGCTAATACTTGTTTCATTCTTCTTTTGTGCGTGTGTGTGTGCTTGATAAAATCATACTGTTTATTTCAATAAAAGAAAAGGAGCCACCTGCTCAATGCTTGCAGACTCATTAACCTCTTCTATCAATAAGAGCGGTATTAACGTGAAGAATTATGTAAGAGACCCACCCATTCATATTTATTTACTTCTAAAACTAGACATAGGTAAGGCCTTTTTGTCTCGTTCTCCTATCCTTTCCTCTAGTTGGGAAAAAACAAAAACAAAAGGAGAAAGTTTTGTGTTGTATAAGATAGGTGAGTTAGATTTTTAGACAGATTCTTGGTCCCCAAGTGGGCAAAATAGGGCGAGCTTTTTTGTGATGGGATATAGGAAAAATAGATAAGAGACTTGTGCATATCAGACTTGGATGCTTGTTGTGCATCTTCTGCATCGTCTTGACAGATTCAAATTAAAAGCTTACGTTGAGAACACATATGCCCATTGATCGTATGCATTCGTACCACCTAAGTACTCATCTGTTTTATGACTAACAAGAGATACGTAAAAATAAACATTAGGGAAAAATCACCAAGCTGCACTCCATCATATCAATTCGTGCAATTTTTTCTATTGAGCGGTTTACAATATATTTTATAATTCCCTAATCGCATGGTGTAGTTCCGTATGCGGTTTGAAATTATTTTTTAATATGGTTTGAAATGCGCTGCACTACAACATATATCGAATAATGTTTTTAATTTAATTTTATTTATGTTATTTTTTATTTATAACTTTCATATCTTGTAGAATTTATTTTAGAATTAGATGTAACATATTTGTATTCTCTTGTCTTACGAAAGGGCAAAAAAAAAAAAAAAAAAAAAAAAAGAAAGAAGAAACAATACACAATACACAATTACAAATACTGATTGGCCAAAATTTTTTAATCTATTTCCAATGTCTATTCTTGAAAACGGAAAAATGAACACACCATAACTGTAGATGTCGTTTAGTTTGGATTCTCAAAATCATTTCAAATTACAGCAATTTAAGAATAAACATAAATCACACATGTAATTTGCCTCAAATGAGACATGAATCCTCCAAATCGCACTATGAACACCGTATTATATAAGTTATTACTACCTAGGGCAATAAAAGGATAAAAAGCAAAATACCCTACAGCCCCTCGCTACTGTTGAGAATATATAGTCTTGTACCCTCTCATATTTGAAATTTTGCTTATAGGTTAATTTTTACACATATAGTGTCGCTTTGTCCTAAATTTCGCAAATATTGTCATTTTAACCTAAATAGTAGATGATGTTACCCAAAAAAAAAAAGTAATTTTATCTACCTTATATAAAGACTCACTAAATAAGAGAGAATAAAGAAAATAAAATCACTACACTTTCAAATTTTGCATGAAAATTCGGAAAACATTCTTACGCTTTAAATTGAGAATTATGAGAAATTTTCCAATAATCTTACTTGCATAAAACTATAATTAGTTTAAAGGAAAATGCAGTATGCATAAACTTGCACTTAATTTAAATGAATATTATTATTTGGCAAAACATGTATTTGTGAAAATTGGGTAAATTAAGACAACAATTGAAAAAACTGGGGAGCGTTGTTGGCTAAATTTTAAATGTGAGGTACTTTGTCGTCAAGGATGAATTTTTAAGTAAAAATAAAAAATGTTTTCGAAAATCGTATGTCAAAATTGTCAATGCAAGTAGAAGTAATTAAAAATAAAAAATAAAAAAAAAAACTTAAGGCCCTAAGAGAACAAAACCGTGGACGTGCCGGAGTGGTTATCGGGCATGACTAGAAATCATGTGGGCTCTGCCCGCGCAGGTTCGAATCCTGCCGTTCACGCTTTTTTTTTATTAACTCTTTCTCAAGTAGTTTTTGAATTAAAAGTTAGGTAATGCAATGCAACTGGATTTTAAGATTTTAACGAATGAATATCGAATCGATGGAGAAGGAAGAAGAAAACACAGCACGAGATGTGATGATGGTGGTGGTGGTGGGAACCCCAAAACCAAAAGGCTATTTTGTTTTACTTCTATTAAGAGCCGCTTGTATGAGCAGCACACATGGCGGAACCAGAGCTCACGTCAACGACATCAGCAGAGTCATACTGAACCACTGCAACACCCTCAAGCAACTCCACCAGCTCCACGCCCACTCCCTCGTCACCGGCCTCCTCTCTTCTTCGTCTCAAACGCATTTCCTACTCACCAGCTTCCTCTTCTCTGCAACTTCACTTCTTCAAAACAATGGCGGATCTGGATTTCGATTGGGCTATGCCGTCTCTATCTTCAACCTCATCCAAAACCCATCAACCTTTTCCTTCAACAACATCATTAGAGTCCACTCTCTCCTCTCCTCGCCTCTTCCGGCTCTCCTCCTCTTCTCCCGCATGCGCCGCCTCACCCTCCCTCCGGATTTCCACACCTTCCCCTTCGTCCTCAAGGCCTCTTCCCACTTGGGCCCCACCCACGCCATTTCCCCCGCCCAGGCTCTTCACGCTCAGGCCCTCAAGTTCGGGTTCGCCGCTGATTCTTTCGTCGCTAATGCCCTCATCCACGTCTACTCTTTGTGCTGCCGCCTCTCTGATGCGTGCCGGGTGTTCGATGAGAACCCTGAACGCAGGGATGTTGTCTCTTACAACACCTTGATCGATGCCTTCGTCAAAGCGGGTGAGATTTCGCGTGCCCGCAATCTATTCGACGAAATGCCTGTGAGAGACTCTGTTTCGTGGGGTACCATTTTAGCCGGTTATGCGCAGAGTAATCACTGTGATGAGACGATTCGACTCTTTTATCGGATGCTGGAATCGCGAGTTAGGCCTGATAACATCGCCTTGGTTTCGGCTCTCTCTGCATGCGCTCAGCTGGGAGATTTGGAACGAGGCTGTACTGTACATGATTACATTAGAACAAATGGGATTCGATTAGATTCCTTCTTGACTACGGGATTGGTTGACTTGTATGCCAAGTGTGGTTGTATCGAGATTGCTAAAGAGATATTTGACTCGAGTTCGGACAAGAACTTGTGTACTTGGAATGCCATGCTTGTTGGATTTTCCATGCACGGTCTTGGCCAGCTGTCACTAAACTACTTCACTAGAATGATAGAGGCCGCAGTTAAGCCAGATGGGATTAGCTTTCTGGGAGTATTGGTGGGATGCAGTCATGCGGGTTTAGTGGATGAAGCCAGAAAGCTTTTCAATGACATGGAATCTGTGTACATGGTTTCTAGAGAGCAAAAGCATTATGGATGCATGGCTGATTTGCTTGGGAGGGCTGGTCTGATAGAAGAAGCGATCGAGATGATTAAGAGGATGCCAATGGGAGGTGACGTGTTCGTGTGGGGTGGGTTGCTATCAGGGTGCAGGCTTCATGGGAATCTTGAGGTTGCCAAGAAAGCAGCACAGCGTGTGATGGAATTGAAACCGGAGGACGGTGGAGTCTATTCGATCATGGCGAATGTCTATGCGAATGCGGAGCAGTGGGACGATGTGGTGAAGATGAGGAGGTCGAGGGACTCTAAGAGGGTGAAGAAGAATGCTGGTTGTAGTTGGATTCAATTGGATGGTGTGACTCATGAGTTTGTTGCAGGGGATATCTTGCATCCCCGAACTGATGAGATATGTTCAATTTTGAATGGAATGGAAAGACATCAATTTGAAGCATTCTAGTTAAAATATCAATTTTTGATATGCTGGTGTGCCTCAACCACAAAGTAGCCTATTGCATGCAGATAGAGGTCGGTTCTCATACAGAGAGTGGACCAACCTCGGAGGCAAGATAGGAGGAGCAATGTAAGGACCCTGTGAATCTCATGTTTGACAAAAGCTTTTCTCCCATGTGAGCAGTCATTGGTCTACTTGCTGAGCTTTCGGTAACATATAAAGAATTTAACCTGGTGAACTTGTGAGCTTCCGAATCTTAGTGGTCTTCTTAATGGTATTTATCAAGCAAATTTAAACATAGCCTTTATTATGTTATAGTACTATTTAGGTAAAGGACCAGTGGAGGAGGTTGTCACGTGTAAGGCTCCAAACAACTTTACTCGTTATTTGTAATATCCTCTATTCTCTTTTTTATGTTTTTCTTTAGATGGTAAAATCCAAATTCTCTCTGCTAAAGAAGCTCCTAATGGTTCTTCAACAAAAAGAAACCCCAATGCATTGGGGCCCCGGGGTTTCTTTTTTGAGAAAGCTCTCTTTTTTTCTTTTCTTTGTTTGATAATTTACCCACAACGGTAGTTAGGGAATGGATAAGGAAGAAAATGAAACAGAAAGAGCGGCTAGTCCGCTTCTTGAGGACTAGAGTGATGAGACACGACGTGCCGCTTCTTGAGGCTTCTAGGGTGATGCTGTAGACCTTTTTATTAGACACGTGTCCTATTGGCTTCTATATTGTGCTACGCGGCTCCAGAACCCTCTTCCTCTTTCCATGTCGTTTTAACCCTCACTTCTTTTCTTTCCTTCTCAAGTAGACTGTAAACAGTTTACTTCCATATAGGTATAAATAAGAGTTGAGAGACACTTGAAGAAACCTATAGAAAGAGACAAAGCTAGAGCAAACAAGCAAGGCATTGCTTTCTCCAAAAGCAGATTGTGACACCGCTGTCTACAGACCCTTTCAACTCTGTTTTGTCTAGCTGATCATACATCATGGCGTTTAGATCAATGGTATGTATCTCAATTCTGTTCCTCTTATTATTAATCCTAGTCAGACGACATTCATTCATAGGAGTTGCTAGTACAAGTCTTCGTTGTACTAATTCAAGTGTACTCAACTTGCCTACGAGGTACAGGGTCATTGGAAATCTATGGCTAACGGACTGAGAGGACTGGCCACCTCAACCCAACCAAAGATGAACGCCTACGCCGCCTCCTCCGAGCTTATGGGTTTCTACAAGCATGCAGAGTCGGCGTCGCCGAGAGGGGACTTCGTGCCGGTTTACGTGTCGTTAGGGTTGATAGGGACGGGGCTGCTGATCGGGCTCCACACTGCAAAGCTGCAGCTGGCGTATTCTCCCAACGTGTTCGTGAGCAAGACGCGGCGCGAGACGCTTCCGGAGGTGGTGGAGCCTGAGCACGTGCTGGCCTGCGCTGAGAAGTTTGTGAAGAAGTCGTTCTTCAGGAAGGTGGCGCATGTACAGGATCGCAACATGAATTACTCCATTAAAGATCCCACCAGGGGAGATGCTTATGCTCACCCGCCACGTGCTGAGACTCTCAAGTCCGTAGGAGTTGATCCTCTTCCTGCTCCCCTCTAGTGAAGTGAACGTAGTTGTGCCTCTTTGGGGTCTTGCTCCTTGTTTCTATATTTGGGGTTTTTCTTTTATTTTAACGAATGCCCCCCCCCCCCCCCCCCCCGGGGTTAATCTCGATCGAGCTGGTTACTGGTTTTGAGGGGATCATTTTGTTGAATTCTCCCAGAACCGTTTGCTGTTATGCTTTTTCAATACAAGGATGGCCCATGTTGTGTATAGTTGAGCAGCAGGAAATAATAAAAAGCCAAATAAAATTAAAAGTGAGAAAATGACTTGCAATTCTATTAGATGTGCTTTAAATAAGGCATCAAATTTGAGAAATATGCTTATTATTATTAAAATTCTACAACATATGCTTTACTTTCATTTTGGAACGAATTTCGTTAGTTTCTTTAACACACGGTATTTTGGTTCATGAACAAATATTGAGAGAGCCATAGTTTTCAAATTGGAGATATTATCAGCATATTTGCCCTAGATATGTTTGGTTAGATTATCTTCGCTAATCTCTATTTACAGTACAACTTGTATATATCCTCTACATCTCTCATTTGGGTGTCTTCTGTTTTGCTATTTTTTACACCTGCTGGTATAAATCGATGGGGATAATATGACTTTTTCAACTGTACGCTTGGTTGCTTAGAACAAGTACTAAACGACTCCAAAACCTTTGGAGGACAAAGATTGCATCCATCGGGCTAAAACTATTGCTTACTTTCGGAACGCCCCCGGAGTAGCACAACTTCACATTTAGAAGTTTTGAGAACCCAAAAAAATGACGCTTATAACTCCCGAGTTGGAGAACCAAAAGAGGCGGATTTTATGATTAAAGCCAAAAATCAAATCAACCCAGCTAAAATTGATTTGTACTCGAAATGTCCTATACTGGTCGTACACACCTATGGTCTCTCTGTGAGGGTGTCACTCTCACTTTCCCCGTACCATAGCGAAATGGGTGAAGATTGTTTTCTGTTGAGGGAGTAGTTCTCCTAACTAAACTCATGGTATACTTAGCATCTTTCTAGATGGGCTTAGTTTGTTTTTTGTTGAGGGAGTAGTTCTAACTAAGCTCATTGTTACGTCCCGTTTATTTGACTCTCCAAAATTCAAATATTACTACCCATGGCTCTAAAATCCTCTATATATACTATTCACCCAAAAGAATAGAGGAAAGCCCTAGAACGCGATGGACATTTTTAGAATGATCAAGAGAAATCTTGTCCGTACTAGAAGACTCTAGATGGTGTTAATAAGACATAGAAAACTCTAGACAAGGCCAGATGGTACTAGATAGATTGAAACAGTCCTAAAAGCTTCTAGAATGACTTGGAAGAGTTAAGATGGTGAGTGAACCTCCTAGAAGGATCTAAGTCATGCTTGTTCTAGATTTGTCCATGTAAATATCTTTGTAGATATTACCATTTTATTTGGGAAGATTCTACACCCTTTGTAAGATCACGCTACTTGGCACGATCTTGACTCTTAGTTGGTTTAGGTTTTGCCTATATAAAGGACCCATTGGATTCATTTGTACACAAGTCCCATTTAGGAGAGTTATAAACATTTTAAGAGTAATACAAAATTTTCATTCACTCAAACTCTCTTATCCTTTGCTACTTTATCTCAAAGCTTACTCTAAGTCCCTTTTATGAGTGTTGGTAAGCTGACTTAGTGCGACGGACAGTGTTAAGTGCTGCACGATTGTCTAGTTTGAGGTTAGGGTTTGACATCATGATATCCTTAATGGCTGTGGAGTGGCACTTAGCAAATTTCTAGTTTCTACATACGTAAGTGCTCTCTTTGTTATTTTTCTTTTCTGAAGCCTAGCTTGCTTCGATAAGATAATCGTGTAAACTGTAGAGACTTTTAAATTTTAGAGCTCTTTCCAAGTCAGAAGAAACATATCTCCTCTTTAGGAGCCAGAAGAAATATAAGATAATTATACAATTAGGATATAAAATTTAGAATTTCATACAATATGTAACTCCATACACTCATCTTTAAAATTTCATACACTGTGTAACTTCATCTTGGGATATAGAACTCGATTTGTATTGAGGTTCAGTGATTTCCTTTCTTCAAAGGGCTTAGGGTGCTCGTGTCCATGTTATTTACAAATCTTTGAGGATGAAAATTTATTTTTAAGCAGGGATTAAAGAGAAAATAAGATAGATAAACATTCAAGTCTTCCTCGGATCCTATTTATAATTTAGATACTTTTATCTCCTAATGAACTGTACTCTTAAATTTGTGGTTCAAATTTTCACCTCCAACATCTTACAAAGAATGTTTAGATTTAAACTATTTAGAACCAAGAGAAAATTGTAGCAACAACGAACATTGATTTAGTCTCCCTTTCAATTGGAATATTCATTATCTCAACCCTCACTCCTTACACCTCACCTAATAATCCTTAACAAAATTTACTTTTTCGTAACCTAATCATCCCTACCAACACCGCCAGTTCCTCCTAAATGCCCTCAAGTCCAAGATAATTTTGTTTTCTTGGTTTGCTCTTAAAAATAGGAAATGCTAGATTACTCAGGTCATGCGTGTCTCACGTGATTGGTTGGTTAATTCTGCCCGAGAAAATGATGCAACAGTAGTTTTGAAAAAGCAGGTGTTATACCGAAAAAAGTGAGAAAGAGTTATTAACAATTATCCCAATCTATAAAACGCCGACGAACGAAGAAAAAAAGCATTAGAAATTTCCAAAATTAATGATCACTGAGATTTAATTACATTATGACCTAAAAAATGATTTATATCACTTGCGGTCTCTAACCTTTGCCCAAGTATTAATAAGACCATCAACTGTTGACAAAGGTTTTGTCAACAAGAAATTGAAAGATGTGGCTTATGTGTGAAAATAGTTGATAAAACAAAATAAATAAGGAGACAAGAATTTTATAGTAGTTTAGCCCAAAAAAAGATAAGTCTACATCCGCTATTCTTCACTACTTTCTAGAGAATTATAAAAGTTTCTCTAAGTCTCAATATGAGAGCAAAAAGAAAATTACAGAAAAAGTGTATAATGAAGTGATTGTGAAATGACTGTGAGATGAAAAATTATGAGACTCGGCCTCCTTTATATAGGTGAAGATAACTTTAGGTTTCCCAAGTTTGTGAATAGGAAACTACATAATAAAATATAATATAATATTAAGATTGGGTGACCACATAATAATGGGTAATTATCTCCTCTTTAATTAGTTAGTTGTCTTTTAGGGATTAGGCAAGTCAATTATTTATATGGTCAAAAAATCACACAACAATAGTCCCCTAAGCTTTTAATGCGCCCCTGACATATTGAAAGCATTCTTCGATAAAATAGTTGACTGTATGCCATTATAATCAATAGTTTCCACTCAAATCTTAAATTGAACTTGCTGTAAGTTCTCTTGATTCTACTTTGTCGATGTTGACGGTTGAGTTGATAGGCATAAAGTAGTGATCAAATCACGTCACCACTCTTGTTGACATCTTTTTTTTGTAGATAAATGAGTTAACTTTTTGTGAGTGTAATAAGAATCGAATTCTTAGTACACTGAAAAAGTTCACTTCTCCAATAGCAAGAACAAAAGTGAAGTATGTAACTAAAAAGTTATCTCATTAATCTTCCATAGAAACTTATGGAGAAGTAGGATACACTTAAGAAACATGTTGTTTTCAATGTGATTGTTTACTAGTAGAGCGTTGAAGAGACTGCAAAGTCTTTTAAAGAAGATCTTTTCTCAACCATAAATTCGTAACAATACTCACATTGTAGAAGTATGCTTCTTATTCTGAAAGCCTCGATCTAGACATGATACTTTTTTGTTGAAACCCTAAAGACGGTCAATGAAGTCGCCAAGAAACAAAATAAAGTGTGCTACCCTGAAGATATAGTTGATGACACTTACGTCATTGAAGAGTAGTTCGTAGTAGTTGAATTAATGAATGACATGAACTTTTTTTTATACTTCTTTGAGTTTAAAAAGGTGTCATATTTGTCATATTTCAAATTTTCCTACAAAATATTTGAAAATTTGAAAAATATTGAAAGTAAACAAAGATGTAAAAAATACATGACCCTTGTATCACATACTATTTTGATAAGCTCGCATTTTCTTTAAGACACTTTGCTTTATAAAATAAGAATCAAGCTGTTTCATAGAATAAATCCTTAGCTCGTTATTTAATTAGATGTGAATCATAGAAATCGTTAGGTCACCTCATATATTAACTTGAGGTCCTATGTTTGAAAATCTTCCATAAGGTATAAACCTATAGGAACTGTTAGGTCATTCTGAAGATTCAGAATTCCATGTCATGTCGATAACTTAAAAACAAGTTAGATTGATCTTTACACTCTTGAGATTCGAATCTAATAACTTAAAAGAGATTTTAAGTATTAGGATAAGTTAGGTCACTTATGAAAAACAACGAGTGTGAGTAATGCAAACTCAAATGTGTTTTTCAAAAATCCCATGTCAAAATAAAATAAATAGCAATATATCACATCAAACTACGGATAGTTTGCTAGTCACTTGTTTGTTCAAGGAGGGATATTGTGTAATACGACATGCTAAGGCATGAAGTGATGAGAAAATCCTAAGATTTTTAGAAATTTTAGAAATTCAGGTGATCCAAAATTCCAACCCTTCTAATATGAACATTTACGTAATTCCTTAAAAAACGAGTAAGAAATTATATAATCTAATTTCACTGCCCCCTGAGTTTTATGGTATTCGAAGACAACCACAAAACTATAAAAGGCGAACTAATAGAATAAGACGTATTAAGATGATAAATTGAAAGAATAATACCTTTATTGATCAATTCAAATGAAGAATAAATCCTCTTAGTTTTATGGTATTGTAATAACTACCATAAAACTATAAGTAGACAACACATAAGAATGAAGATAGATCGCAAAAAGAAAATGCATAAACTTTTATTAACTGATTCATCAAAATATATAAAGATACCCCACATGCTAGTAGTCGTATAATAGTCAATACAAGATAAAGAGACTTGAGAAGAATTACTAATAGTAGCGATGAAAATTCATATAGTATGAAGAGTCATACTTGGGGAGCTTGAATATGATGGAGCTCAAATATAGAGAGCTTAATGATTGAGTAGAGATCTTGTCGAGGTTTTCTGAAACCGAGTGACGATCTAGTCTAAGTCAAAGATAATAAATTCGAACATGGTGGAGAGCTTGCATAATAAAAAACTCAACGATCTAGAGATCTTGAAGATCTGAGGAATAGAGTGAAGATCTCGTCGAGATCAAAGATAATGAGAAGCTCGAATATGATGGAAGCTCAAATATGGATGGAGAGCTCACATAATGGGGAGCTCATATATAATAAATAAGCTCGAATATGAAGAGCTCAAGGACCGAATAGAGATCTAGGTGACGCCACCAAGGTACATGTACAATTTTTCCCCTAGTTTTGGCTTTGACAAGAGTAGAGGAGAACCCAAGTATTTCTTCAAATCATGGAATGCTTACTCGCACTTCTCTGTCCACTTGAACTTCTTCGAACCCTTTAATACCTCGAAGAATGATTGGCATTTGTCGGTTGATCTTGATACAAATTGACTCAGTGCAGCCACTCTTCCCACCAGGCTCTGCATATCTTTTGGTTTATGAGGTGATTGGATGTCAATTAATGCTTGGATCTTTTGAAGATTAGCTTCGATATCTCATTGATTGATCATGAATCTCAAAACTTTCCAAATCCTACACCAAATGCACAGTTCTGGGGGTTCAACTTCATCTGATATTTTCGAAGAATTTTTGAACATCTCATCAAAGTGCTTGATGTGATCTTCAACTTTCTTTGACTTTACCAGTATGTAATCAACGTAAACCTCCATTGTCTTGCCTAGTATACTGCTGCTGCTGCCCTTCTCTGATAAACTTTTTGATCTCATCTTTCAAGGTATAGTAGTTGTTAGTGTAGTGTCCAATGTCGTTATGATATTGGCAAAACTTATTAGGATCACATTTTGTCCTATCCCATTTTCGTCCTTCTTTCTTCGTCTTACGAAGATTTTTCCGAGAAAATTCCACCCTTAGAAGTTGACCAACCCTCCGATAGAAGTCTTCAAGAGTCCTGCATTCTCGATCTAATAACTCTTCGGAGAGTTTAGTCTCTAGTCACACTCCAGCTATCATTAAAGTCAAGACTCCTTTTTCAGGTGGGTTGTTGACCTTTGCCAACTCTGATATAAAACGGTTGAGGTAAGATCACAGAGTTTCCTCCGGACCTTATCGAAAAATAGACAGACTGATCAATGGAATAGTAAAGTTCTTTGCAGCTTGGAACTACCTCAAGAATATGGTCTGGAGTTGTTGCCAAGATGAGATTGAACTAGGCTGAAGTCCTGTAAACCACTTCTTTATTGCATCTGTGAGGGTCACAGCAAAATACCTATGGTGTGCAAGGTCGTTGACCTAGTGGAGTTCATCAGATCATTGAAGTGCTCTATGTGATCTTGTAGATCAGTTTTTCCATCAAAAGTGTTTATGGTGGGAAGTTTTAATCTAATAAGAAGTGCAGCAGCTCAAATTTCTTCATTAAATGGCGATTGTCAATATCTATCTACGAGCTCATCGTCCCATCTAACAAGTGCATCTAATGCGATTCTCAGATTGCGAACATCGATGTTAAAGGGAAGCATATTATCTCTTGTAGGTGGTATGGGTGGTCTTTGGTCATTATTATCATGATGTAAGACAGGTTTATCAGGCAGGGTCTATAGCGACCTTTGTAAAGACTCAACTAAAATAGTTCAACAAGATGAGGTTCGGTCGTTATGATGCGATGCGAATCATTCATAACTACCTCTCTGACGTAGTTGTTATAGATGTTATCTCAAGTCTCCAGAATTTTGCCTTGGCTCCCCACTAATCCTTTCAAAGAAGTTTCTCAAACGATAATTCTGCGCGTTACTCAAATGATCACGGTTGACAAGTGTTCTCCTAGAAGGTTTTCCACGATCATGATTTGTGCTCGATCTTCCAGTGCCTGATTCCTGTGGCAAGTCTGTGACCTTACCTTTTCTCTTAGAAGTGCAATCTGCTTGACGCTCTTGATGGGTCCTGGGGTGATCACGATTCTCCACCTCCTAAATCTGAATCTCTTTTTTCAGTTGATGAACATGGCGATTTCTAGGACATTCCTGCTTTGGTGGAGTGACCATCTACCCTTCAGCAAGTCACTTCAGAGAATCATTGATCTGATTAGTGATTTGCTGAAGGTTTGTGAGAGCATCCTCCATGCGATCTTGTCTCTGGACAATATTCTCCTCAGATACAGTCATAACTGGTTGCTCCTAAGTAAGATCGACCTGTGCAGTAGCAACTTAAGATTGATTTGGCTAACTCCAGCATTTCTAATGGTGTTTCTTGTGTTTGCCATCATTTAATGGACAAGAATGACAAACTCTTTGCTGGAATAGCCCTCCTTCTAGCACCTATTATTGACGAAGGTTTTGTCAACAATGAATTTAAAAAAAAAAATTACAAGATGTAGCTTGTGTGTAAAAATGGTTGATAAAGCAAAATAAATAAGGAAATAAGAATTTTATAGTAGTTCAGCCTTAAAAAAGATGAGCCTACATCCACTGTTCTTCACTATTTTCTAGAGAAATGCAAGAATTTCTCTAAATCTCAAAGTGAGAGCAAAGAGAGAACTACAAAGAGAGTGTATAGTTAAGTGATTGTGAGATGACTATGGGATAAAAAATTATGAGACTCAGCTCCCTTTATTTAAGTGAGGATGACTTTAGGTTTCCTAATTTTGTGAATAGGAAACTACATAATAAAATACAATATAATATTGAGATTGAGTTGCTACATAATAATAGGTAATTATCTCCTATTTAATTAGCTAGTTGCCTTTTTAGGGATTAAGCAGGTTAACTATTTATGGTAGTCAAAAAACCATACAACACCAACCTTTTTTTGTAGTTTTTAGATCTCTAATATTTCACAGTCGTATCACTTTAGCTCTTTTTCAATTTTTCCATCTAATTCAATCACTACCTAACAGTTTTAGTATCACTTAGGTCCTCAATTTTTACAAAATATATCACTTAGGTTCCTATTCTTAATTTTATAGTTTTTGACTCCTTAAACTTCTATTTTTGTAACACTTAGGTCTTTTTGAGTTAATTTTGAGTTAAAATCTAAATCTAAACAAATTGTACTAGATAAATTAATAAAAACTACCAAAGGAATATTCAATACCAACGAGGCATTTTTCAAAAAAGATAACCTAAACAACAATATTATTTTAAGTTAATTTTTATTACCAACAATATTTTCTAATTTAATTATTTTTTTTAACCTCGATGGAACGAAGGAAATTTTATTTTTTTAAATTAAAGAACAAAAAAAGAAGTATATATAGTCAGAGAGAGACATAAACCTTACTAGAAACCAGATAAGGAGAAATCAATAAAATCTAAAAATAGGTTTTGCAATACAATCATCATAAACTAATGAAAAAATAAAAGCAAGAGCAGACCACCACTAAGTAGGACAAACAATTGACGGTACTCTAGAAGCTAAAAAATCTTCCACTTGATTACTCTCCCGATAAATATGGGACAACACAACTTTCATATTCGCAATATGACTCAAAGTTTTAGACCAAACAGGTCTCTAATGAAAGGGGACTTTTAGAGAACGAGCCATTAAGATTGAAACAGTATAAGCAGAATCACTCTCGAACTAAAAACGCTTCTAACTATATCTCCATGCAAATTCGATTGCATGAATAGCTGCCACCAATTAATTCATCCTCAAAAGCAAATCCCACCCCTAAAGGAATGGAAAAACAACTGAGAAACCTGAAAGACCTAGGGCTCCAAAAGATGAACCGTCAGAATTTACTTTTAACCAACCAGAGAAATGAGGCCTCCAAATCACCCCAATAATGTTAGGAGTCTTTCTAGGCCTTCCCTTAACCTGGAGCTCTCTTAAAATCAACAGCTCAGTCACTGAATTAAACATGGATCTGGATATCATTGGTTCAGCCTCACGAATAGAATGCAATAAAATAGTCAATGCAATTGAAAAAGTAGGCTTCTTTTACACAAAAATTGCAAAATCCTAAAGTGTCAAATAATCCAGAAAATAGAAATAACACCAACCTTGCAAAATGAACTGAGTTAAGGACTCAAAGAAGGATATTGAGCATGAATCCAGAGGTCTAAATTTATGCCACCCAAATGAATGAGTATGTCGAAAATGGATGACAAACCTGACCAAAGCTGCCAAGCAAAAGGGCAAGAAAGAAACAAATGCCCAGTGGTCTCAGTCAAAGCCCTACAAAAACAATAACAAGAAGGAAACTGAAACCCACGAATCATCAAAGAATCGGCAGTAGGAAGTCTATCATGAAGAACTTGCCAAACAAAAGTTAACCTAGAGGGTGGAATAAAATAAGACCAAATTTGACGACCTCAAGAGGAAGATATATTATGATCGGAAAGAGAAGTATAAGCCATTGAACAAGAAACAACGCCATCCAAAATAAAACATTTGAACCATCTAAATAAACCACCTCCTTAAATCATAGACGCAAAAGCAAGAAAATGACTAGAAATAGGACGAGTATAACCTGTGTTAGTGACGAATTCTCCAACAACACTATTCAAAGAAGGCTCAAGGCCCAAATCAGAGGAAACCAGATCAATCAAATGAGAGCCCATCTAGTTATCTGTTCAAAACTTTATCTTTGAATGTCCACCAACCAACCAACAGGACTCTTTACGCAAATCAATGCACAAGGGACGAAGCCCAAGCCAAATAGAAGACTTCCTTTATATAAGAACATCACCATTCCTCGTAAAGAAGTGAGCACGAAGATAACCAAATAAATCTGAATCTACCGTTAAAATCCTCCATGCAAACTTTTTCAGAAGGGCCTTGTTGAGAATAGACAAATCTCTAAGGCCGAAACCTCCCTTAACCTTAGGACGACAACAAAGCTTCCATGAAACTTGTACGGGCTTTCTATGCAGAATAGATCTTGACCATATAAAATTCTGGATAGCAGATATGAATTTACACAACAAAGAACCTAGCTGCTTATAAATTTGAAAAGAGTAAATGAGCAAACCATAGATGACTAATTCAACCAAAACTATACGACCGGTCATGGACAAACTTATCTAACACCAGAATCTAGCTAGAATTCTATCCATCCAGGGAATCAACCAATGTTGTCTAGGAGCTCCTACAAACAAGGGAACCCCTAGATATTGTAAAGAATTTCCTTCTCGCTTCATACCACAAACAGAAATTAGATCTCTACTTCTAGCATTTGAAATACCCAATCCAAAAAAGACATAAGATTTATCCCAAGTCACCAACTGACCTAAAAGTAATCCATTTAACTCAAAAGTGGAATGAATGGCCCTTAAATTCTTAGAAGAAACTCTACAGAAAGTAAAGACATCATCTGCATATAAGAAATGAGTTAAAACATCTTTACCTCTTGGTGGAGAAATTAAGTTAATGGCACTAGAACGGAAAGATGACATAAGTATCTACTCAAAAAATTTTCAACCAGACCAAAAAAAAAGCGATGACAAGGGATCACCCTGCCTAACTCCTCGAGAACAAGAAAAATACCTCTTTGGTGAGCCACCTAAAAGCACAGAAATACTAGCAGAATGAAAGATAGTTGAGATCTAGTCAGTTAAAATCGAAGAAAAGCCAAGGGAGCCCAAAACTACTAGCACAAAGCTTAAGAGATAGAGTCAAAAGCCTTCTGAATGTCAACCTTTAAAGCAACATAACCTCCAAATGCCTTATTACCTAAAGAATTAAAACACTTAGAAACTCTCAAAATATAATCACAAATCTGCCTATCTTGAAAAAAGCTAAACTGATTTGGTAAAGATAATACGAGAATAGACTGATCCCAAACGTGAAGCAATAATCTTAGTAATAACTTTAAAAAAGAAATTACCTAAGGCTATTAGTTGAAACTACTTAATTCGGTTTGCTTCACAACTTTGGGAACATAAAATTTAATTGTTAAATCTTACTAATGGTAATAAAATTCATTTTCTCCAATTCCATAAACTCATCGATGTTTCTTCTTTCAGTTAAAACTCATAAATAATAAAATAAGTTTAAAAACTTCTTAAATAACAAATTGACATTTATTTATAGAAAATCAAATTTTGATTATAATAATAATTATTAATACAAAAATTCATATTTATGAATAGATACCATGGATTTAACCAGAGAAAAAAATATACTATTTATTAGTGATTTCTAGTTGATGATCGTGAAATTCATTTTCTGTAGTTTTATAAACTCAAAATTGTTTAAAAATAATTTAAAAGTCTTTCCACTGACAAATGGACATTAATTTATACAAAAAAAATATAAATTTTTAATGTGTATTTTTAGTATGTATTTAAATGGATATATTAAATTGTTATGGTATTTCTTTTGAATTTGGAAGTTTTTAACAATTTATTTAGCCCAATTTGATTAGAGTTATTTTAACTCAAAATGACCTAAGTATTGCAAAAAATAAAATTTGAGAAATCAAAAATTACAAAATAAAGAATAGAATCCTAAGTGATACATCTAAGTGATACATTGTGTAAAAAGACGAGAAGCCAAGTGCTACAACAAAATTAAAAAAGGACTAAACTATACCAATGTGAAAGTTGGAACTCAAAAACTACAAAAGATAAAAATATAAACCCTTAAAAATATGACCTTCATGTACAAATCGTCACTCGCTAAAATGATCTAAGATAGTGACCCAGCGTTTTATATTATAAAATAATTAATGACACGGTTATTAGACGTGGCTTGACTATTGTCGAGCAGTGTAACAGAGGCCCTTTTCTTTTTCAAAGAAGAGAATTTTCCTGCAACTTTCCATATATATATATATATATATAGGATAAATAAAACAAAAGGGTAACTCTATTGAGACCCCCCCAAAAATATTGTCTCACCTTTATTAAGACACGAGTAAAAAAAAATTGTACTCTTATAAAAATTTAACAAAGATAAATTTGCAAACAAAAACAAAACTTAAAGCAAGTCCATGCTTCAACCTCTTTTCTCTTTTCTTTGTTTTATTTTTTCCCTCGTTTCTGGTTGCCCTCGTCTGACTCTAGATGTGAATAATTATATGCCTATAACTTATACTCATCTTCGGCCACACAATTGTCTTTTTCCTAAGTTTCAATTTTACCCCTCGGGTCTTAAAGTTACATTTTATCGCCGACCAGTAGCAAATTTTCTCACAGGAGCTGTGTCCTCATCGTCGGATTCGATGTCCCCATAGCGCCACATTCCCAGCCTATCTTTGCGAGCTTCTACCTGGAACTTCTCCAAGTTCTCAAAAGCCAACTGCTTATCCTTTGAGCCCCATCTCTTCCTTTTCTCTAGCCTAGCAAGTCCTTCCTGAAAATTTCGGAGTCACAAATATTGAATTTCAAACCATATCAAAATTATATTCTGGCAGATTACAATAGGAAACACCAATGAAAAGGAAGATTGTTCATCCAAACCTGAAGCATGGCAGCATTTACACTGATCTCAGCATCCACAGCAACAAGAGTTACACTAAGGATTGTCCCGGTTCCCTGACCTTTCACTTTTCCCCCAGAAGAATCCCTTTCCTCGACCTTGGCCCTAAACTCTTTTGCACTGCTTAGTGTCAGGTGACTCAAATACTCAGCTGCTTCTTCACCAAAATCCTCTTCCAAGCTTGAAACCTTAATGTAAGCAAGGCTACAGAGCTGAGCAAGACCAGGCGCGGCGGACACTGAAGGTTCAATAGGCCGTAACTGACTATAAGGAACGACCTCTTGATTTCCATAGTCAATGTAGAAAACTTCAAAGGTTTCCTTAGGAGATTCAACGGCCCCACGAGGTGCATTGACAATCTGTGTCAAAATATTAAACAATCAGCACACGGAAAGTACGGGTAGATAAATCCTATAGCTAGTCATAATTCAAAAGGAGAAAAAAAAAAAGGAACCCTGTAATTAGCATTCTAATTTTAGGCAATCAAAGCCAAGGAACTATTATTTGTATCCCCAAAAGACCAAACATGTACCTAGAAGATTTTTCGGATTTTCCAAAGAAAAGGCGGTTTGAGTAATGTCTCCAAAGCCTNAAAAAAAAAGGAAAACAAAATCGCTGCCATTGCAACCTTTTTTTTTTTCCGTTTTTCTATTCGAATGTCAACATTAGCCAACCTCAGTACAGTGGAAATTCCTTGAGACTGTGTCAGCACATGGACCACATAAGTGCTTGAGCAGAGACTTCAATTGATCATATGTAGAAGGGAGAAAAGAAAGAAGGGGGGGACCAGGGTTGAAGTGTTCGATACCAATACAAAATAGCTGAGACACACACACACACACACACACATATATAACGAGAAATAGAAGGGCCAAGGTATTAGAGTAAAACTCACCAATGCGCGATTCCAGGAATTATCTGCACTAAACTGAGCAAGGACAATATCACCCTTCTGAGGATTAAAAGCCCCAATTACAGGAGCTTCTTGAAAATTCAAAGACGCTAACTGTTGTTGAATGGCCGCAATTTTCTGATCCCCAACCGTCTGAACATAAAATTTACCACCACCCAAAACTTCTGTAACTACTACCTGTAATAACAATCAGTGAGACATTTTATTATCATTTCACTGCACTCGGATAAATTTGCGGAAGCTATGGTATCATAAGCACCTTAAGCACTTCTGCTTGTTTATTTTCAGCAGCTGCCTCATTGGAGACTTCCTCTCCTTCAACATAATTCTCCCAGATCTGCGAGTTAAAAGAAGGTGGATTAGAAAACTAACAGATAGACATTCTTATATGCACTTCTGTTCTGCTTCTTACTTTGAGTTTCTGGTTTTTGGCAGATTGCTCAGCTTTTTCAAGAAGGTGGATATCAGGAATCCTGTCACTGCCAAAGGAGGTTTGAAGCTTGGCCAAGCCAGCTTCAAGAAGTGTGACTGCCACGTTGCTTCTGGACTCCCACAAAGATCCCAAGAAAGTCCCATTTCTATCGACAGTTTCCACTTCAATCTACATGAGAGATAACTTATCAACACACTTAAAGCAACTAAGCAGAAGCAACCGAGTCTAATGGAAAATTAGGAATACCTCAACATCTCTCTGCATTATTTTTCGCCTCATTAGAGCAATTGCTTCTTCTGAATAGGGCTCATCACGACCAGGGCATCGAACACCAGAGAGCGAGAGGGCAATGCTGCATGTTTCCTTGGGAAGTAATACTTTAAAACGATGACCACTGAAAACATACTCCACCACAGCAGGAATCTTCCTAGCCCGCTGCAGGAATGGCAAAAAATCTCTCGCTTTTTTGGATGATGCCTGAAAGAAACAAAATGGTAAAAGGTAAAAGAAGAAGATAAATTTACAGGAAGATTATCACTATGAGAACATGATCCCTATACTTGTTTATATATCTCACCGTAACCAGGTCTGTTATGTGCATAACTGGAGGATCCTTGGCAGAGTGGATTCCTTTCTTCCCAGAAATTGCCCGTGATTCAGCAGCAAGAAGGGCATCATAATAATTCGATCTTTCCTCAAAATCACGATGTCTAATAACCGTGCCAAAGCCACGTCCAATGACGAGCTCTGCAACATTCACCCCAGCCGGCTGACTGCCAGGAGTAGATGAAGCTGTTCCTGAGACATCATCGCCCTCAACCTTAATAGGAGACACTAGGAAGACTGATCCAAAATCCATTACTCTGGAATCAGTAGATCCGATTGCAGCTGTAGGCACATCCGTCGAGCCGACCTTCCTAGAATATTCCATTTGGACATTTACCTGTAAACACACATGGCCAATATTAAATTGACGCTAGAAATTACTAGAATAAAAAAAATTAAAAGAATGCACTAAGTACAACTAATTATCTCATATGATAAAGAGAGATTAGGAAGGAGAGAGTTTCTCATAAAATTGAGTGTTGTGAGGTAGCTAATGACATACTTGTCTTCCAAGAATCCGTGTCCTCAGAAACTCTTTTGCTTCACGAGCATAGGGGGCAGGTTTTTCATCTCTCCGAGGGTTGCCTATTTTAGGACACCTAATACTTGATAGATTGACTCGACGCTCGGCTGAAGGACTTCCATATGGTATAGCATCATCAGCAACAATAACGCAGTCCCCACTAACAATCTCGATCACCTGGTGAGTAAACTCTCAAAAAAGTAAAATACATGCCAAAAAAAAAAATAGTGACAGCATAATGGCATACAGATAAAGCAATGGCGTAGGAAAAATCGACAATACGTTAATCTTGGTCAACCTACCTTTCCTGTGAAATTTTGGTCATGAATTGCTTTTGAATTTGTAGCAGGAGGTACATAGTTAGTCCAAATCCTCAACCTTGCTTTCTTGGCCAGAAGTTCTGCAGCCTTCAGCCGCCTCTTGGCATCTTCTTCCATCCTATTTGCACTCCATTCAACATATTTTGCAAAACCCTATCCATCAAATGTCAGAGGCATTAATTGCACACCCTTCAAAGAATTTGCTCAAATAGGGATGGACAAAACAAAGATAGTAAAATAGTAACCCAACATACAACCACTAAAATGCTTGATACTGTTAATAAAGCAATTGTAAATCATTGTAAATTGAGCTAACAGAACACAACAAAGAATGTATGTTCCTACATTTTCCACAAGCTCCAGTGCCAAGTCTTTTGCTGATTCCCCATCAGGATAATATACAGAGCCAATCAAATTGCTGAATTTATCAACACCTTCCAGGACAATCCGGACCTGTAAATACACCCTGTTAGTTACGAATTAAAATAAGTTCAACCAGAAAGAACACCCATAGAATATATGTTGTTTACTTCTCGATTCAAGGCACGAATCTCTGTAAAATATTTGGCTTCTGCTGCAAATGGATCAGCAGCTTCAACTGATGAAGCTGTTGAAGCAGCAACTCTTTGTGCAGATGTAAGAGGAGCTCGGGGTTCAGCAGAGACAACCCCGTTTGTTTCATCGGATATTACTTCTGCGTCAAGAACAGGCTCTGGTGCAGCTCGTCTTCCCACTGATGGAGCCTAATTCAACAGGAAAACACGTAAAAAATAGAATCTGCATATCTAGACACAGACACAGAGGAGACAACTTGACACTGGTAAATGGGCAATTTTACCTAAAAGGCAAGTAAAAAATAGACAATGACACCCCAATCTAACATTAACACAAAAAATAGATATCTATAGAGGAGAAGATCCTCACACATACATACACCACATGAAGTAGACAATTTAAAATTAGTAAAAGCGCAATGATACCAAAAATGCAAGTTATGAAGAAACTTTTCACAAATAACAAGGAAATAGCACACACCTGGATTCCGGCAACGAACACTTGAACAAACTGAAAATCTGGAAGCAGATATACCCGAACAGTACTGCCATCACGAACCTGCTCAACAATACCTTGCATAGGCCTGCCTCTATTTGCTGCCAGCAGACTCATTGCATCCAAGTTCCCAGGATCACCTATGGCAGAGGGAGGTAGACTCCTAATGGATGCCTCAGCCGCACCAGGAACCTGCAATAAAGATAGAAATACAATCACAGTTATGGGTCAGCTGATCCTGAATCAAAAGAAAACTCCTCTAAAGATTAAAAAAAGCGTACAATTTTACTTTTAGCAACAACTTTGATTAACGTTTAGTAGAAAGCTGAATAAAGAAATTAGATATGAACCTTGCTCCAGCGACCTAGACCTCCTTGCTTAGCTTGCTCTTCAAGACGTAGCAGTTCTGCAAGGAAAGGACTAGCTTCTCCTTTCTGTTGACCTTGCTCTCTGACCTGTTGTAAACAAGATTCGGCTGATTTTACAGGAAATAGTGGGGCAAAAAACTTATCCCAACACAAATGAATAATGATCAAACCTTTGCCCAGCCTTCAGAAACAACCAGCATTGCAACATTTTTGTCGCCAAGGAAAACAGAGCCAAATTCCCGCCCTATCGATGGTACTGCATAGTCCACTCTGAAAGCAACCTCCTGTGGGAAAAGTGTATTGAGTTGTATGTGACAAGCTTGTCACGAAATGACTATTATAGAGTAACTTGCAGTAAACAGAAAGTGAGTGAATCTAAAATTAAGCACCTTTCCTATACAGAGCTTCCTCAGATACTCTCTGCTGTCCCATGCAAATGGCTCATCAACGCCACCTCTCCGAGCCTAGCACGAGAGAAAGAAGAGGAAATCATTAAACGTTCAAAAAGTCAATCCCCGATAAATGTAGCAAAATTGCGATTAAATTCACAATTAAAAGAAAGGTCTCTAAAGGTATAGAAATGCATTAAGGAATATCATCTGGGCAGTGATAATTTACAGAGTTGGAGTTGTTTACCAGTCTGGGAGCAATAAGAGATGATAAAGTGATAGTCTTTTCAGGTGGGGGTCCAGGCTTGTTGGCAGTGATGGCCACAATCACCAAGCAGTCCCCGGAAGGAACAGCTTTGACCCTTCCTCTGTACCATCCAGTGGCCCCAGCTGCGGAGGATGCCATCACAACAGCTCCTTGTATAGAGATCTAAACCCAAAACAGTCAAATTAGACGGAACCCATTACAACAATCAACAATCTAGTCAATGCCCACCATAACATGCAATGATCTTCACAAAGACAACACATTTCAATACGCTCAGTTCCATATTCATATTAAAACCAAAGAACCAGATCAGCATGCATATTGAATACCATTGATCTGGATCTACAACTCGATTATCGGTCCTAGACACAAAAAGAGACTGAAATGGTGTTCACGAAAATTGGCAGAGCAAAATTCAAATCGAAGAAGCGAAAGCGATACAGACAGAGAGATCCACGGAAAAGACCGACATGCGTGTGGTAAAATTCACAGAAATAAGAGAAATCTAGATGACGTACCGGAAAGGAGCGCCGGCGCCGGCGAAGGGGACTGTCGATGAATGGATCTGGTCAAGCCGGAGATCGCCGACCACCACCGTTGGTCCTATAGGATCGGCCGTGTGACGGCGTATCGGAGAGATATAGAGAGGGAAAGTAGAGAGAGAAAAGCAGATAGAGCAGAATAAGTAGAAAGAGATTTCAGAATTGGGGAAGAAAGTGGAGATTTTATATACGCAAAGGAGGTAGCAACGGTACCCTCCCTTTTCGGGTAAATTACCGAACGTACCATCATCATCAGTTGCACTTGTTTGTTTGGACTGCACTTTACGTTCTCTCTCAATTCTCTTCGCTTTCTCACACTCAACACATTTGTTTTGCTTTTGTTTTCTTGCAAATTCTTTTTTTAATTATTTCTTGTGAATTATTAAAAATTTCAACTTTACAAAAAAAATCTATATTTGTAGAGCAAAAAGATCTAAAAAATAGTACTAAAATTTGTATTTGGGACTAATATAAGTAATATTTCAAGTGTCTTTTTCTTTTAATATTTCTCTAAAACGGTGATAAATTTTGTGATTAAGAGGAAAAGTTGAAAATTTTTAATAATTATTAGGCTTTATCGGGGCATTCTATATAATTCGGGAATTAATGTAAGAAAAAAAAAAGGAAATCATATATTAATTATAGAGATTGTTACTAAATTAATTATGAAATCTAAGTAAATTAATTATGAAATCTAAGTATTGTTTTTGATAAGATACGTATCTAAAATCCAAAAAGTGGAGTTTTTTCTCTGAAGATAAAAAGACAATCAGACATCCATTAGGACAGCATGAACGGCCACCTTTGTATTATGCCATTTGTTTGTTTGCATTTTCATAAAAATAAAAACAAAAACAAATGTCATTATGACTCGTTGAAATGCCGCACAAGAAAAAGAGCAATATATATGTGCATTTTTGTGTATATATATATATATATATATATATATAAGGACCCTTTTGTCAAATATTGTTTCATATTTGGTTATTTCAATGTTTTAGAGTTTTACTTTCTCAAAGTAAAAATAATATCATTAAATAGAGTTTTAAGTTTGAGTAAAGAAGTCTTGACAAATGAATTTGAGTTTTAAACGAATACTCATACTATGTACCAACTTTTTACTGTTTTAGATATTAAGGGATAAAATAGTTGACTTGTCAATCTCTCATCAGTCATATATACCATAAGCAAACAACTAACAAAACACCATATTAATTAACAAATCATTATTAGAGCTAAAGAAATTTAAGATTGTGATTTTCTTTAAAAAAAATTCTTCAAGACATTATGTTATAACAAACATAAATGAGGAACAATTAACTTTTTTTCGAACTTAGAATTTTTCGCATTGGGACCCTTAGTATTGAGAGAGAAATTATCACTAAAATACTTTTATTTAAACCAAGTGTGAAAAAAAAAAAACCTTGTATTTTGGGAATTATATTTTATTTAAGATAAATTATCACTAAAATATCCTATATATTTTTAAAAAATGTGAAAAAAAACTCTTGTATTATTAAATATTCAAAACTTGTAACGCCCTCTTTATCTTCCTACTACTAGTGGAAATTTATTAACTTTTTATTTACAAGGCGTTACTTTTGGAAGATAATCCTATAATTATTTTTCCAAAAAACGGGCCAATTCGAACTTTTTATTTTCTTTAAAACTCTATGGATATGTGACTTTACTTCCATACATAATCAGTATATACATATATTACACAATGAAACATATTAAATAGATACTTAAAAAAAACGAATTAAAAATAACTTCATTGAGAGACTGCAAAACATCCCAAAATACACAAACTAGTCCCCCCCCCCCACAAGTGGTCAAAATATCCATATGTACAACACCAAGGTCGGGCCTCTACTTCAACTCACAAGCTCATGCTATCATCTCAATCATTACCTGCAACACAAGACTATAATGAGCTACAGCTCAGTAAGTAAAGTAATGGATGACATGTTGCTCAATGACATGAATTAATGTATGATCGTGCTTGTCTATATTATAAATGATTTCCTTTAAACCCTTCCCTGTCTTGTGCCCACTGTCCAGTTCAGCACTGTGCCTGCAGGG